>CAUYRT010096148.1:0-22096 GCA_963574885.1 Lepilemur ruficaudatus
ATAAAACAAGAGAGACCTTATTAAATGCTGCTGCAAAAGGGAAGACAGGCTATAGCTGAGTCTGAACTCAAGTGTGTTGAAACAAAGGGCAGGAGGCTGGGTGCGGTGGCTCACGCCTGTAATCCTAGCACTCTGGGAGGCCGAGGCGGGCGGATCGCTCAAGGTCAGAAGTTCGAAACCAGCCTGAGCAAGAGTGAGACCCCGTCTCTACTATAAATAGAAAGAAAGAAATTAATTGGCCAACTAAAGACATATATAGAAAAAATTAGCCGGGCATGGTGGCGCGTGCCTGGAGTCCCAGCCACTTGGGAGGCTGAGGCAGAAGGATTGCTTGAGCCCAGGAGTTTGAGGTTGCTGTGAGCTAAGCTGACTCCATGGCACTCACTCTAGCCCGGGCAACAGAGTGAGACTCTGTCTCAAAAAAAAAAAAAAAAAAAAGAAAAGAAAAGAAAAGAAAAAAGAAACAAAGGGCAGGGGAGTTTTTAAGTGCTGGAGTGAGCTAGTTGAAGAATACTGGAGGAATTCAGAGAGGAAGTTTCATGCCATCCAACAAGGGTCATTTGCCCACTGCCCAAGAGGAAGCCAGTACACTGAGACAGCACGGTCACAGAAGAGAAAGAGTTTAATTTGTGCATAGCACTAAGCAGAGAGATGGGAGGAATTTCTCAAATCTGCCTCCCTGAGAATTTGGTAGACAGGGTTTTTAAGGATAGTTTGGTGGGCAGAAGATTGGGCTAATTGGCTGAGTTTGGGGCAGAACTGTCAGTTCCCTGTTACGGGCTGCTGGCCTGGATGGGTCAGCCAATCCACAGGAATGCAGGACATGGAAGATATCTCAGAAACTACCCTTAGGTTCCACAAGGGTGTTGTTATCTGTGGAGAAAGTTAAGAATCTTTATAACCACCAGCTATGTGACTACAAAGTGGCAATTAGAAGCAAATAAGGGGATAGTGGCTAATAATTATCATTATTTTAGATGGATCTGTGTCTTAGTTTTAGCTATGCCCTTACCGCAGTTCTGGCCTTGTACCCCTTTATTAATTTGTAAGGATGGTTTCAAGTTGATCCATGGGACGTGTGGACTACTTTGAGTTCTTGCTGATGTTGGAAGTGTTTTTCTTTGTGATTAGGGCATCTGCGTTTGCTAGTTGAGGTTAGGCTCCTACTGTCTCATAGAAACTGATAGATATTGGCACTGTCTTCCTTTGTGATCACATTTCTAAATTGTAAACTTGACAAGAAGATTTTAAAAATATTTACATCTCAAAGGAATAGAGAAAAAAATTATCATTATAAATATTCTGATGTAAATGCTTTACGAAAAGCAAGGTAGGAACCCAGAGAAAAGAAGAAGCCTGTCTGAAGTTTAGTCAAGCTGCTGGCAACATTAAAGTCTTCTGGGTCAATACATTGAAGTTCTATGGGGCATAAAGAATGATTCACGTATTTGAAGATGTAATTATTCCTTTACAGATAATATCAGCAAGGTTAATTTGTCTTCTCATAAACTACACCTTTGGGCAACCATTGCCAACAAAATCTTGGGCTGGATCTAGTTCACTTGGACAATTCCTGTTGAACTTAAATTCTGTGGTTTTATTTAGAGCATATTTCAGCTTTGCAGTTTAGAATAGACTACGGGGGCATTTAGTAGTCAAAATGAAGCTACTCAGTTATAAAAGCTCAAAGGAGAGTTTATTTTAAGTGATAACAAGATAACTAGGAGCTATCAAATCAACCAAAAATCGTTTATGTCTTTTTGTTATTTTACTATGCATGTTTAGGTATAAAACACTACCTTACATTCATTTTTAAACAAAATAAGCTTTAAGTGACTAAATATATTTAAAACTTTTAAACATAGTTCACTAGCCAGGGACTAATAGACATTTCTCTTTCCTGGAAATGAAAGTCAAATATAATTTATCCTTCAAAAATCTTACACAGGTTCAAATTAGTTTCTATTTTTTTTAAAAAGGCAAATTCCTTCTTAACTTTTGTGTAACTGATGAGGTTATTGCTCCATTGCTTAAGTTATTGTGCACATGTGTACACAGCTTTAGAGATCGTTTGGAGACAATGAAAACCAAAATATTTCACCTCAAAATATTCTTTTTCAACATATTTCAAGATGGCTATGAAGAAGGACTGGAAATACAAAAATAGCTGAAAAGCTGTCTTTCAGGGAGATTTGCGTGTGTACAGAAAATCTCCATTGATGTAGGACCTCCCTTGTTCTGATCTAGGAAAGATTAACCATGTGTCTGACATCTTTTATGTCAGAAGGAAGAAACATTTACCATCTATTCTCTCTCAGGGTTGCTACTAGTGAGGTTTCATCTACATAACAAGACCACTTTTGCTAGCCAAGCCTCCTCTTGTCTCCCTCCCATAACATGGCTTGTCACTATAACCTGATTTACCACCATAGCCTGTTTTTGGCCATGCTCCAAACCCCGATTCTGTCTGTAACCTCAAGATGACATAAAAGCATCAAACATCCAATCATTTCTTTGAGATCTTTGTAAGGCTTACATGCACATTAATTAATTTGTAAGTCATTTCTCTTATTAATCTACCTTTTGTCAGCTGATTTTCAGCAAACTTTCATAGGGCAAAGGGCATGCTTTCCCTTGGCCCCTACAAGAGGATAGAAGATAAGCCTATTTGTCATTTTGATTTGAAATCTCTTAAAGCCAAATGAAATGGAATCATGCCATTCATTATTTATAATCTTTGGGTGAAAAGAGATACATTTTCAGGTTTAAGTTCAGAGGATACAAGAAGCAAGGTTTTATTTCAAAGAAATAACTGCAAAGCATAAGTTTACAGTAACAACCATAGCATTTTAGAGAAAACTCTTGGTAAAATTATTTTTTAAGAAAGGTAAAATCATTCAAAGAAATAGTGTTATTAATAAATGGAGGAGAATTCAAGTGAGAATACAAGTGAGAAGATAGAAATAATTTGGTTATTTTCCCCATGTTTGTCTAAAATTAAATATCTGAATCAACCCAAACATAAGAACATTTCAAATGAAATATCTGAGAGAATACAATTAACTTTCTTTCATAATTCCAGATTTAAGAGAAAGCATAGGTACACAAATTATGATCTAATTTTTAAAATTTGTTCTTCAAGTTTTCTCATTTTGCTGACTTGGAACATTTTAATCTCATAGTATTATAAAACAGAATTCCTATTATTATCATAGCAACTTCTTCAGTAAAGTATTGTTAAATTGAAGATTTTTTCTTTATTATTTAGTGAAAAAAGGTTTACTTTGTAGCCCTATATCTGTCTGGATCTGAAAAACGGAAAACTGTCTTCAGAATTGTGTTTATAGGTCCAATAAATTATGATAAAGACTAGTTTACATAAAGAAGGTAGCAGTCTAAATAATTAGAGTGAAAAAAATATAATCATAGAGTGAAATATCCAAGCAATGTGACTGTTTCAATCAGTTTAAATAAAAAAGATCAAGAGATTATATATTTAATAAAGAGAACTGAGTGGCTTTCTGAAAATCCAAAGGTAATAAAGCAAAAGGGACAAAAATTTTGATGTAAGAAAGATCATTTTAATACTTAAATTTATGAAGGGGAATGGGGTACAAAGAGAAGGAATTTTTAAATAATTAGCTAATTCAAAAGAGTTTGCTGCAATTTATTTGTATACTTTTTTGTATGTATAGAAAGTAGAAAGGATATATATATTTTTTCTATATGCCTAAATTCTGCTGTACTAAAAAGAACTTCAGAGCTCCCTACTATGAATAAAGAGTTCTAATTATTTTTTTACTTGCAAGTTCTCCACTTGTAAGTAATTTCACTAAATTCATATAACTATGTATAATACTTCATCCCATCAAGAGTTATAGAAATCATTGTGTGTATTCAAGTGTATCTGGAAATTAACTTGGATTAGCATCAAAAGACTGGGATCAAATCTCTGATTTATAGTTTGTAACTGTGAAATTAAATGATTCAAACATAAAGCACTTAGACCTTTAGATTATTTTGAGCCTTGAGAAGAAAGTGGCTATATGGCCTCATCACATGGGATGAAGCTGCAATTTCTGCCTTTTTTCTTTCCTACAAATAATTAGGAAGACCAAGTGGCACTAGAGATGAAATCACTTCAGATCATTATCCCTCCTCATGGAGTAATAAAGTAATTTTTCTTGGAATGTAGTCATCTGTAACTGTTACCACCCAACAGGTTTCATTTCCCACTGCTCAAGAGGAAACCAATACGCTGAGGCAGCAGGAATTACAGCAGAGGAAGAGTTTAATATCTCAGGGCACCAAACAAGGAGATGGGAGAAACTTCTCACTCCATCTTCCCAAGAATTTTTGGGCCATAGTTTTTAAAGATAGGTTCCTAGGCAAAGGACTGGGGAATTGGGCCTGTTGATTGGCTGGGGATAGGGTTGGAAAGCAGAAATTATCTTTTTGCACTGAGTCAATTCCCCGATAGACAGTAATAAGACCAATTGAGCCAGTACTTTGGTTTGGGCCACTAGTCTGGTTGGGTTAATTGGTCCACTGCAATGCAGGGTCTGGAAGAACAGCCTTTGGTTTCACAGGGGTAATGTTTTCTATGGGAACAATGAAGAAAGCAAAGGATCTTTATGACCATCAGTTATGTCATTCCTGAGTAGTAGGCAATTATAGGAAAGCAAGCTAGGGAACAATGGCCGGTTTTATGTGTGTGTGTGTGTGTGTGTGTGTGTGTGTATTTAAATATGCATATACTTTTGCAGAGTTCAGACTCCTACTATAGTTCCCACCAGATGACCTTTTATTAATTCTACAAAGGACAGTTTCATAATCAATCAAGTCACTGTAATGCATGTACTGGTCTTGTATGGAATATGTAATCTTGCTAAAACTTTTCTGTCTCTGCCTACTTAAATGAAACCTTACCCTCTCAACTTTGAGACACCGATCCCATTCATTTGAAGTTAGTGTTTACCAAGTGGCTATCCTCAAGTTGTTCACTTGAATAAACTCTATACTTAGTCATAATTTCTGAATTTCATTATTTAAGATTGGCATAACTACATTACCTTGAGTAAGTTATTTGATCTCTTTGAGCCTATATTCTTCACCTGTAAAATGAGGGCTTCCTTCATTCCTTCTTTCTTTCCATCTACAAATATTTATAAAATACTATATGAGAGAAAAATCAGATTCCATAAAGTGCCTGACAATGCTGTCCATTATTTCATTTCTTTTCATTTACTTCACCTGTAGTTTCCCTATGGATTTATTCTAGCCTATATTTTAGCACAGCTATTTGTATATGTTCTTAGTTTTTCTACCTGCATAGCATCTGGTAGAGTATTTGTGCTTAAGTGTTCAATTATATTTTGTTTGATTTAGCTTGCCTTTCTGCAAGGCTTCCACAAGCTTAAAAATGGAGGTTCAAATTGAAAAATAAGAATCATGCATATCAGTATATATGATATTTTCTAGGAGCAATTAAATACTATATACACAAATGAATGCTTTCTAAAGTCAATCTTTTTTCCCCTTTAAATTATAATCAAATACACATCGTTGTTTTAATTCTCTTCCCTAACTCTCTTTACACATGCTCACACACAATCATGCACATAGTTACACATAAAATATATGCAGTAAATGCAGTAAATATAGTTACAGAAAATCCCATCATTGATCAGAAGGGGTAAGACAGAAGTACCATCTTTTATAGCCCTACATTCAGCCTACCCTCCTCTCATTCTACTTATCAAAGGGATAACAGCTTCAATAATTTCCAAGGATATAGAGGTGGATATCATGGAAAGAGATGGTTAATCTCATTTTCATTCCAACCTTGTTTCACATTCCTTTATTATTCATATATGTTTAAGTCATGGAATAGGTGAGACTTCAATCACAAGCCATCAAGAGTGCACACATTGGAAGAGTTATAGAATAGTATTATTTAGTTCCAATTTAGTTTAGATATAGGTATAGGTCTTTGTGGATAGGTTTGCAATCATGGTAGTCAATATTATAATATCTAGATATCTAATTAGGAAAATGCAGGTCAAATCTGTGTTTGTGTGAATCTTTAGTTCAGCAATTTGTCCAACTACAGGGAAAAGTTTAGCTTCAGTAGGGTTAGTTTTTGCTCCATAAATACATAGGGAAAGCAGTTACTTCTATGAAGATGTACAGCATAAACAGGTTTTTCCCTAGAAGCTTTTGTATTAATTTTCTATACTTGCTATAATAAATTATCACACACATTGTGGCTTAAAACATATATTTATTATTTTACTCTTCTGAACATCGGAAGTCCAAAATGGGTGTTAATGGGCTAACATCAAGGTGTAAGCAGGGCTACATTCCTTTCTGAACAGGAATGGCAAGTCAAATTCTCTTCACACCCCACATTCTGACAATTTTCTGCTTTTCTTTTTCACATTTAAAGAACTGTTATGATTACCTTATGCTCACCTGGATAATTCAAAATAATCTCTTTAATTTTAAGGCCAGCTGATTAGCAGCCTTAATTCTATCTGAAGCCTTTTTTATTAATTGCTCCTCATCTTATTACCTAACATATGCACAGGTTCTGGGTCTTTTGGACACATTGACATTTGGGGGGGCTGGGGCATTATTCTTTGTACCAGAGGTTCTCAGCTAGCCCTAACCCTAGGTGAACACTTGATGTTTTTAAGTAAAGATATAAGAGCCTCATTTTTCTTTAGAGAACTAAACCTTTCCAACCAAATAGTGCTGGGAGCAGAAGTGACAGTTATTCTTATTGTTGTACAAAATGAGAGTCATTTTCCTCTTCCTTAAAAGACTAATTACTTAGATTATCTCCATTTGGTACACATCAAGAATGATTATCTCCAAACTAGGTGATCTAGACTTATTACATAATTGGGACAATAGTATTAGGTGTGGGGGGTTAAGGGAAATTATTGTTCACTTTGCAAAATATTCATGTTCATTTCCCATGATTCTGTTCTGCTTTGGGTTGTGACTTGAATCCGTAGGAACTTAGGTTCTGACAGGAAGTGTTAAAATTCTTAAGTCCTGATTGCCATCTCATTTGATTTTTACCCCTCTACTTTTCTTCTTACCTTACCTTAAAGAACCACATGTAACCCATACACAGTGCTTCTGATATTTCTCCCTATCTCTATTTCTATTTTGGGTATGGTTATCTAACAAAATGGAAACAAATATAAATGTGTAAAGTCTCAAAAAAAGAACAAAAGCAACAACAAAATAAAAGTCAGGGGAATGCTATTACAATCTATAAAACCGAAAAGGGATCTTAATTTAAAAATGATCTATTAAAGGATGTTATAAATACCCTTCTTTAATTTCTTTGTTTCCTAGATGAGAAAATTGAAGCCTTGATGCGTTAAATGTTATGTTCAAGTTCAAGTTCACATTGCCAAGTAGGAACTCAGTGTTCTTAATTACCTTCTGAACTTACTTTGGCAAAATATTGAAGTAATATATAAAATAAAAAGGGATATGGCGAGAGGTGTGGCAAAAGCCTTTATAGTTCAGTGCTGATTCACAACAGTTAATGAAATTCCAGCAGTATTTTCCAAATCTGACGAACACCATAATATATATGCACTTGATAAATATTACCATTCTGAAATGATTCCTTTAATGGTAGTTTCACAAGCTCTTAATGGTTGTAGTTGAAAAAGCCTACCTCACATAGTTGGATGTGTCATAATTCATGTCATAGTCACTATTTTTTTTCTAGGTTGATGGCCTCTTATTGACTTTAAGTATAGCCTGCCTGCTTTTTCTAACTTTACATTTAATATATCACACTGCATGATATGATTACACAATATTGAAATCCTACAGTCATAATTGCCGCTTCTATAATTATGTAACCTGCAATATAACTTTGCTATATACAGAAAAGCTGCAATAACAGAAGCAGTTGAGCCTTTGTAAGACATGCAGTGCATGTCTCTTTCTAGAATTATTTATTTGACATAAAAAGTCAGGATTCATGAAACAGGAGTTGCAAAATCAAAACTAAAAGATGGAAGTTTATTGAATATGTAAATTTCATGAAAATATTGATTTATATCTTAATAGGAAAGATAATGGATTAAAATAATTACATTCTGGCCTGACAAAGACTTAACCTAACACCAAAGTAAATCATTAAATGTATATTTGTTATTTGGCATATAGATGATGAGTTATTTACATAATATAAAACATGATGATAATCATTTCTAGCCCTTACAAAAATAATAGTATTAAAGTATAGCTTTATCAGTTTTCATTGTCAAAATCATATACAGTAATAACAAATTCATATTTGTGTGCTGAAGATTAGTGCCATTCCACCTCTCTTAAAAATTATTTTTCATATTTTTATTAATGTTTGCTCACATGCATATATTTTCATTTATTTAGTAATATTAAACATAATTCATATAATTTTTCCAAAAAGATTTTACATGTCTAAATTTCTCTCTTCTATTTTACAATTTACTAAACCATTTTCTCTGATTGTATATTTAGTTCATCTCAAGTTTTTGCTGATATAAATAATTCTCTATTGAATATTTCTTCATTATTAAAACTGATCCATTTGTATAAATGAGTAATTTCCTATGATGCATTTCCAGAAAGTAGATTATGAAGTAAAAGGCATGATACTTTAGCGTCTTTTGATACAGGTTTAGTTATTGATTTTCTATTGGTATTTGAGATCACAAATTTCACCCCACAATCTGTTATTTGTGATTAAAGAGTAGGGTTATTAAATTCTAAAAGGAAGAAATACCTACATTTTTTATTCATAGTCTAAGATTGGAAACATAATATTTATGAATTGTAAGGATAACTGTAGAAATAGAACATGAAACAAAGTATCATCTCATCCACAAGTAACCAGGCTTGATTTACTTTTTACTTAACAGAATATTTATGAGCAATACACATTTTATATCACAGAAATCACCATTATAGAATATCATGGAAAGTTTGTAACATATATATTTCAGAAACTGTTTAGAATAAAATGACTTCAAGGAATTAGGGACACTTGCTAAATAATCTTAAAAGCAAACGCTAATTTTGGTGAATTTATGAGATTAAGCAGTGTGGTACCTAATCACTCCACTGCTGGAAAAACCATGAGAGAATTAATTATCTTTTGTATGTCCTGGGGAAACTAGGATATATTTTCATAGTGTCTTGCATGATTTGGGGATTAAAATATGGAGATATTTTTCATAGGTAATAAAGATTATTATTTTTATTTCTTATTCTTTTTTTCAGTTGTATGGCCTGATCATCACAGCAGGTTAAATAAATCCACATAAAAATCTCCATGGGAACTAGCGATACTGTGTGACTATATATATCTCTAATTTTATTTAGCTAATTTCCCTGACACCTGCTTTTTTCTACTGAATAAATTATAAGCCTCTCCAGAGCCATTAGACAAGCCTTGAAAGAACTGATGGACTTTTATATCTACCATTAATAAGTTAGCTTCTATATACATTTTTATTTTTATTTAAATATACAAATCCTTAGTTTACCTATTTATTTACATGTCTATATTCTGCCCTATTTCAAAGAGGATTTGAAGTGACTCCTTGTCACTGATTGACAAAGTCAAGAAAAGTTTTCTAGCTTACTTGGAATATTCAAATTCTCCCAGAGAAAATAAAAATAAGGAGTCCTAGGATGACGGTAAGAATGAAAGGATGCCCCCTAAATTCAACTCTTTTCTGTTTTTGCTTGTCCATTGCTTTTCCTTTGGCATCTACCAGTACCAGTTTTTATATAAACTGCACAAGAATACTTGGTCATTTTAACATTAATTATTTAAGCTAAATCCAAATCATATCAATCTGAGAATATATCAGTTTTACTTAGTGAAGAGAAAGAGTATTTTGAGTTTCTTTTTGAATGTTTTTGTGAATATGTCAGCCTATGTTTCCTACTCCTATGCCAATGTCCCTAGGTTCCGTAGCCTATAGCTTTTAACCTTCACCTTACATCTTTTAGCTTTTTTTCCTATTCTTCCCTAATTCTCACAGCTTCTCCTGCTCTTTCTCCTGCATTTGAGAAACTATTTTAAAGAAGTTGAGCCTCAGAAGGATTTAGAATCTATGTTCTGGGAACTTTCGAGATAAGAGGAAAGCTCATGTATGACTGGCAATCTGTGATAGAAGGCAGAGAGTGGATGTTCTTAGTATTTGCTACTGAAAAACTGGATTCATTAAAAAAAGAGAGTCTTTTGCTTTTTGGCAGGAGCTTTTTGTTTTTGCATTTGGTTTTGCTATATTCATGCCACAGCATTCAAGGCATTCACTGACCCACATGTTTAGCTTTGTCTGTCTGCTGAGATGGAAAGCCAAAGCTGTGACAAATATATTTTTAGAAAAAAATGTCAGACATCATGTTTTCCACTATTTCAAAAGCTTACATATCTATTTTTTTGTCAAAATTAAAAAAAAATAGAAAAATGAAAGAATAGATGTTAGAGGCAGGGCCAAAATAATTTACATGTAATTATCCTACTAATATAGCTAGATACATAGACCAAAGTGAATTTTTTTTAAAAAGTCTGTAAATTATAGTGATACTGTGAAAATATTCATTTCAAACTGTGTATTGAGTAATAATAGACTTTTAAGTTATTGTTCTTTAATTTTTGTATTAGTAATTTTATTTCATGTGTTAGCATTATTCTTAACAGGATTTTCAAAGTATTAAATGATATAGTTTAAAATAGTCTTCAGATAAATGTGAATCTTTATATTGAACTCTATATAACTAACACCATTTTGATCTTTGGCCTTTTGAATCTAGATGCCTCATGAGTATAAGATTGTTACCTACTGAAAAAGATTGATCATATTTATGTGTCTACATTTCTGTTAGAGTTCAAGATCAGTGTTGGGCATATAGGAGTTCACACATTGAATTGATTAGCTAATAGGTTTTTTTATATAAACTTATTTTATGAGTTTTCAAATAATGAATGTGCATACCAATTATATAATTCTCATTTATTCACTAGGGCCTGTCCAGTTTTAGATTTAAACTTTATTTAGTAATATTCAAATCTTTCCAGATATCGATTTGCAATTATACACTGAGGAAACGGTTTGTTATTGAGTTATTCTGTTTAATTATATGAATCTATTACATTGTCATAGCTGGAAAAATATTTACTCTAAGGCCAGATGAACCTAGGCTCAAATCCCAATCATATTCCTTACTAATTACATGACTTCGTAAAGATTGCTTAACATCTTTTTAGCTTTTTAATTCTCACATGCAATAGTGATAAAAATACCTATCTGATGGTCAGTTTAAAGGATTAAATAAAATAATTTGCAATAAAGTTAAAATCTTTCATTCCATGTTTCAATATAACGCTTATCACAGTCTGTACAATGAGCTTGATTAAGTCAAATAGCATTTTCTAAGTGGAGGTTTTCTAATCTAGAAGCCTTTCTATGAAGCCCTGGGTAGCATCTGGCTTTTATTCCTCATGAGTTGTATCCTATCTTTTCATTATAGTGCCTCAGTGACTGAAAAAGTGACCACACAGAATAGGCTCTTTTGGCCAAGGTTTGTGTTTCCTCAGAAATGCTACCATCAATTGATCCCTCATTATTATCTCTATAATGAACAGCATTGATTAAAGCACTAGGTTTAGTTCTAAAAGGATTCAGGTGGTAACAAGCTTCCTTCTTAGTCAAAGGATTTTGAATTTCTTATATCTTCACAAGGAATTTGGTCCAAATGAAAATATGCTATAACAGAACTGCAATAGATGTGTAATATTAAGCATTCAAAATTGCTTTTAGCACAATGCTAGACACAGACAAATTTGTAGAAAATATAGAGAATTACAGTCTTTAAAAAGGATACTATATGCCTGTATCAAAACATCACATGTACCCTATAAAAATATACAACTATTATGTGCACATAATTAAAAAGGAAAAAAAACCCAAAACACCAAAAATTACAAATACAAAAAAAGACTGTGAAATTAATTTATATTTTGCTTTTGTATGGTTACAGTGAGTGATTCTAATACCCTTTATAAACACCCTTTATAAACACGAAATAAAAAATATTTTATAGCCCCTTATAAAATAATTCTTAAAACTTTCATACAAGTAATTAGAACTACGGGTTAAATATAAAAAGTAATTGGTTTCATTTATTTGTGGGTTGTTTACTGTACTACTGAATCGGAAATAATTCATTGATCAAAAGGAAGACAAATAAGTTCTGTATTAAAAACTGGGGGTAGAAATCCCGTGAAGGAATTGAAAAGTTGCTGAACAACAATGACAGATTTGATTCTCAAGGCAGAAATAGGCTTCTATGTATTTGTAACTGAGTTAGTTTGAGGTCAGATCCTGAAAAGCCTATTTCAAATAAAGATTGTGCTATTAGATGACTCCTTGATAGAATTTCTATGTGAAGCTTTGGATCACAATTGGATAGGTTTGTATTTTGACAGGTAACATATGATTCAACAAAACACATAGTCCTGACTCAGAAAGGCTAGAAATATGCTTTTATTTTTTGTAATATCTATAACAAAATGGATTTGATAAGAGAATATGGGGAGACTGCACTGACAACATCATTTCACTTTTTTTGACAATCTCTTTTCATCTAATCTTTTGGATATCTAGAGTCTCAAATTTTTTTTTTCTGACAGTTTTTCATAGTGACACTCAACTAACATCCAGAGATTTCTTTTTTCCTGTTATACATGTTAATGAAAACCTACAGCTCTAAGTTGTCATCTATATGAGTATTCTCTAGAGAGTATTCTCTAACTGGATTTTAAGTGAATTATTAGAATTCTGATAGAGTGCACTGATTTCCAATATCTATCATTTAAGAACCATTTAGATCCAGACTTAATGGTAGGTAGAGAAACTACTTGATATAGATTAACAAGGCCTGAAAATTTCTTTGCTATGAAATCCCTTTCCCACAAGATTTTAGAAAGTTAAAAGTGACTGATTTAACAATAATGTAAAGTTTTAGTGAGATTTTCTTTAAACATCTATCTGAGATGAGTAGTCCTAATAGATAAGTAGTCCACATTCATTGTGACTGATGACATGTGGTGTGGGATGTGCGTGGAGCTCTGGCGTGGTGGAGGTAATGAGCATTTTTAATACCAGGTATTGCAGCCCTACTGATAAAAGAAGGCCTTGTGTGATTCAGGGATTCTGAATTGCCATTAGTCCACATTTACCCTCCCATAAAGCACCCTACTAGCAAGAAAGAAATGGAAGGGAGAATAGAGCTTTAGAGGAATAGCCAGATCACCTTGTGAAAATGGGGAACCTATGTTCCAAATTTCAACTCTAATGAAACAATAAGTATGATTACTTCAAGAGTGAAATTACTACTACCATCATTTATCTGATCAATTTCACTAAGACATTAGGTCTCAATAAATTTGGAGGAAGCAGAGGGTGTAAATTTGCTAAAATGGCTAAGAATACAGAGGTAGACTTTAAAGTCTTTGCATGTACATACACAGATTTGCACACACGTATGTGCTCATTTTTGACTTTGAATCCTTTCGGCATTCTTTAAAATAAAATTCCGCCTTTTCTTCCCTCTCAAATTATTCTCACTGGTATCACAAACCATCTTTTCTAAATCCAATATGAATGTCTATCTGTAACTTCAATTTAGGTGACTTATCCATTGGCTGGTTTCTCCACCTAAGATCCTTTACCCCCAAATTCTTCCCTGAAAATCTATGATTCTGTTTTCTCCTGATCATTTTTGGTTTTGACTATTATTTGTGCCACTTTGGGTAGAATGTCATTATTCTTTCTTTTTTCAGTTATAGCTATCTGCAAAATTGACTTTTTGCTAAGCTTTTTCTTGTTCTTTAAGAATTAATGCTCCATGTCAATTATGATTTAGACATCAGTTATGTACTACATGGATTGAATGACTATATACAAGGAAAATGATTACTGGTACAGCTTCAAACAGGAGAGTTATGTTAAGTGGTAGAAAATATAAAAGTTATTAATAGTAAAATAGTAAATTATCCTTGCATGTCACATTATTTTGGATATATTATCAATGCTATGAAGGTTAAAAAAATTTATTCTGAGTAAAAACACAGCAATGATTAATGAAAACAAGAATTTTATCAATATAAGTAGAAGACAACACACTTAATCTATAAACTTGATACCTGAATAAGAAAATGATGATTAGGTACATACTATGCCATTTAACAAAAAGAAAACTTACCACGATTTAGTTCCTGGTACATTGTTTTCACTGGAAATTCCATTAAAAATGTTCAGAAACCAAAATTTTAAACATTTAAATAAAAAAACCCAAAGTATTCATTAAGCTTCATTTAAATTAGCAATTCATTTTTTCTTGAAAATATCTGCACTTTGCAATATTTTAAGTAATCAGACATTATAAAATCTATGTTGCATTTGAAACAATTGTCTTGGGAAAAAACTCATAAACATTATTACCTTTAATTTTTTACTCAGAACATTATTTTCAATTTGTGTTCCAAATAACCTTGAAATTTTCTTTAAATTAAACATTTCTTCTTTCCCACATGGGATAAAATAAAATGTTTTCTTTTACAATAAATTAATAAAATTTAATAGGAAGTACTATTATTTTTATTATGAACATAATTTTTCATAATGACAAAAGCATTTTGCAAAACCTCCTTACCAGTAGTATTGTATAGGTAACAAATAAAACTCTAAAACATTGAACATTAGACTCCTTTTCATTGAGTCACATACTGGGAATTATGAGAAATAAAAGCAATCTGTGGTGCCTTTGTGACATTAGACAAGTCACTTGACCTTCCTGAGGCTTAAGTTCATCTTCATAAAATGATAAAGCAAACCCAAATAATGTCTAAGATCCCATTTAACTATAGGCCCTGTTTTGTTGTTGTTGTGTTGTTGAATTATATATCACCCTCAAAAACTCAACCTCATCTTTTTTAAGAACTGCCCGTTTGCTATTTTATGATGGGCTTTTTAAGATTTTCATCTCCATCTATACATGTGAATTGTGTTATTGTAAATTGCCTAATATTTTACCCCAAACCAGGAGGAGGCCCTTGGTGCTTTGTGTGTGTGTGTGTGTGTGTGTGTGTGTGTGTGTGTGTGTGTGTGTGACAGAGAGAGAGAGAGAGAGAGAGAGAGAGAGAAAGAAAGAAAGAGAGACAGAGACAGAGGGAGAATTTTTACTTCCCCAGCTTACCTTGGTGGTCATTCTGAACAAGAGGCTAAGCTGGTTTTACTCTAGTCTGTATTTCTCTGCTTTCAAGAAAAAGCGAAAGTGAATGTGAAGTGGCTTCAGAATAATTTGATGGTGACAACTCATTTGATGGGACCCTGCTGAAAGCTACTGCCAGATAACCTTGCAAGCTGGACATTTTGACTAAAGCTGTGCTGTTGTTTCTGCTTGACTTCCAGTCAGTTTAACATTTAGCGATCACTGAAGCCTCCGGCACACCTTCAATGCTGGGACATCCTGAGAGTAATGAACAGCATGAAGTATCATGTTCCCTCTTTTTGCCGGCCTTCTCACTGGTTGTGGAGTCTGCTCTCACTTAACCTAAATTCACCTTTCACCCAGTGCTAGTTTTGTGCTCCTAGGCATTGCTACAGTCTTCACTGTCTTTAGCAACAAATATCAAATTCCTTGATTATCCTTGAGGCTTCCTTAGGTACTATAATAATCTAAAAATATGCATAATTTAAATTTCCTTCACATGGTTGAAAAGACTAGACTTAGAACACAAAACATTTAAAACATTTTTAAAAAATAATATAAGAAGGCTACATTTGAATAGATATTTAAAGCACTACCACTTAAGAGAGAAAAGGAAAAATGATTAATAAGGGAGATTGGGGGAAGTGAATGTAGACAAGGATGAAACCCAATTCTACTATAATTAGATAAAGCAAAATGTGCAATTTTATACACATATACGTCATTTTGGTAAAACAAAAAGGTACTTCTCCCATTTAAACTTCTTTCATCTCTTGTTTTGAAATAGTCCATTTTAGGGGGTTTTTTATTATTTTTCAAAAAATTTGTGACTTGGCATATTAGCAATGTCCTTAATACCCTTCCAAAATGAAGATATATGTGTGTTTTTTGATGGATGAAATGTCTTAACATTTATATTTCTTAGTTTGTCCCAGACTTATGCAATGAGGCTTCATGGAGATATGAACTATGCTTTAAAGCCTAAGTCCATATGGGCTAAATAAAAATAAGTTATGTTTGGTCTAATTCATAGGAATTGGCGACAGTAAACGTCCTGCCTCAGCCTGACGGGTGGTAAATTGGGTGATCCAGATGCTTCATCCTATTTAAATATCTTTCAGAGAATTTGCTATAGTGGTGACCTGTGATGAGCACTATCATTGCCATGGTTAGGTACCAATCATTACTACTTAACACCTTCCTTTAAAATTGCTTTTTTATATTATTGGGTTGTCACAAATACTTTATAAGAAATTTATTTGAACATTGTACAATTTCTTTTAGGAATTGTAAATACAAATTCTCAGTTTTCTGTTGTAATTATTTGAATATTGCATTATTTTGTTATAGATACGATTGCATTTTCTTTAGTAAAGAGTACTACAAAGGAACCTAAAATTAAATATAAAACTCATGATTCAGCAATAAATTTATGAAACTCTTCTTTTCTTTAATTCATCTGTTTATATAAGTATCCAAGTAATGATCTGACTTGAATGCTACGTTTTAAATTATAAATTATTAAATTACTAGCATTAGTAATTATTAAATTAAATTATTAGCATTACTACTTCTACTTTAACATTGCTTTATATTTTTTGTATTTAATGCCAATTAAATCATCATAGAGACAACTATATTTGTACATGGAAGTATTAGGGCCTTTTAGACAACTATTATTAGGAGAATTTCTTGCAGCATATTGATAGTATTATTGAAGACATTATCTCCACACATTATATCTCCATTGCAGCCAGAGGGAAACAGGGTTTGAGACACCACCAAAAGGCTTTGGTTTTCTGTCTCATTTTTTGAATTAAACTTTTAACCTGGTAATTTTATTTCTTGACTCTTAAAGACATACTTTTCTCAGACTATTGCATTGGGCATTCTTCCAATCATTTTAAATTATCATCACAAAAAAATAATTGATTTTCTTCTGTCCAGACCTCATCACTCCTCCCTCGACAGCTGCTTTTCTGGTAAAACATAAACTATTCTCATAAGCACCAAATACCTCTGAGCACATTGAAGTAAATAAAATTGCAGCAAATAATTCTAGCTACAAGTATTTTTGCCTGAAAGCTCAACGAGCTTGTGAGTTTTTAAGTCTGTTCAATCACAAGAGTCAAATTATATAAAGCACGACGCTCTATGGGAGTGTCCGAAGGCTGCAGCACACGTTACAGATCAGATTCATAAGCAGAGGACTGGAGGGCATATAAATAAGAAAATTAAAAAGATATTGTGAACAAAGCTGAAATAAAGAACTTGTATGAACCAGATAACATGAGTCTGTCCCAGATTTAGGAAATTAGTGATGTTCTTAAGAAGAAGATCTGGGAAGGAAAGGGTTATCAATATCTCTGTGGACGTGGTTAATCTGAATGTTTAGTTGGAGTCCTGGCAACAGTTTATTTTTCCTTTGGGTACTAAGTTATACCTTGAAAGCACAATGGGGTGTTTTTGAAATACAGACTATCTCAGCATCTGCAAGACAATGGCTTGGCAAACGTGGGAATTTGGAAAATTTTATCCTATTGCTTTAATTAGGAAGATAATCTAAAAAATGAATAACTAAGGTAGTGATCAAGTTATTTTAATTATTAAGGTAATTAATTTTTAATCAAGTGCTACCATTGAGTCATGATTGTATTTGCAAATTTAGTTGGAGTCAAAATATGTTACTTTAATTTTATTAAGCAAATGAGGAAAGACCCAATTAGACTAAATATTTAAGATCTGCCTTTATTTCTAGTGAAGAGCATAAGTCATAATTCCCTAACCTTGCAAAGTTTTCACAGAGGCTTTGCATATAAAAGTGTTACAGGAATATTGAATCATCCCAGGTACATGATATAGTCAGTTATAACACAACATACATGTTCTTAAAAATTGCTGCTCTCTGCAAAATCATACAATAGAAAACATAGGGTTTATGGAAAATTTGGGATTAGCTATGTAACACTCAAAAGTTTGTCAATGATATCTAAAAAAAGAAGAACCTAATAAAAATGATAGCATAGTTTTGTGCACGAAAAAATGGTTAAAAAATATACAAACATTGCATAAATATGGCACTTTACCTTGAAAATTTGCCTGGGAAGTTGACATCTGAGGACTTCGGCTTGTAAGTTATTGTAAAGTGATGGAAAGAGGGTTGTCTGAAAGTTGTCACACTCGATGTTAATAATGGGTGCAGTTCACAACAAATGAGGTGAACTGAGGAGGCTGGGAGATGTCTGACATGTGCATGTTTTGTGTATTCCTACTGAGCTCAGTTCACTCAGTTGCAGTTTTCTGCATTCACGTAGTCATAGTGTTTCTCATGGAGGATATCATTTGTAAGCAAACACAGAATTTGTGTTATGCTTAAATTGTTGCCTATGTATCATTCACCTTGGAGCAAACCTGAATTTTTAAAACTAGCATTATAGCAGAACTAACAACAGTAGTGGCTGTTTATATATTGTTCATGTTTTGAAGCTCCAGTTAGTTTTATCAAAACAGCATCATCTATTTCATTATATTGGAATCATTAATCTGATAATGTTAGGTAGTTAGTGAGGGATTCTGGGTATCCTAGTGATGGAAGTGGGTGCTGTTGCCCCCATCTTGGTCCTCCCCTACCCTAATTCTCCATACCGGGGGGAGGAAGGAATACTCTACAAAACTGCCAAGCAGAACTTGGCATGCCAGCTGCAAAAGAATGCAGAGGACTTTAGACCATGGACCAAGCCACATGGTTACCATAAACTCTGGAAAGTAACCTAGAGCCCATATGTGTAGTTAAGGCTCAGCTCATGTGACTCCCAACTGTCCAATCAAAGTGGTGCCATGGTGACCTCTGAACCATGAGGGAGGTCCCTATCCAGGCATTATAAAATAAAATGCAGACCTTAGCCAAGCTCTCTCTCTCTTTGCCCTCCCTTTTGCCTTTTGCCTGCCCTGCTGTGACAATGGGTCCAGTCGTCATCCAAGGTGTATGTACCATGCTCTGTAAACCTGTATCTTGCTCTTATAAACCTATAATCTTATCTTTCTCTCCTTAATAAATCTCATTTTCATGCTTGCCTAACTTTGGCACGTCTGGTTATTCTTTGACCATGAGCACGCCACAACCAACGGTTTCAGATTGAAACTTGACAATTTGTTTTAAATTTTATATATTTTAAATTTTAAAACTGTATTGGCTTTCTACTTAACAGCACAAGACCTACGTGTATGGAGTTTTTATGCTGAGATTATATTGTTTGTACATAAATTACACTCTAATTCAAAATGATTTAGCATTAGAGTTTCAAAATAACTTTCCCCAGTAAAATTTTTACAGTTTCAAGTTTTGAATATATGTAATGTTATAGACAATTTTTGTCTTCTATTCTCATTACTATCTCTATACCAGCTTTTTGTCAAACACAGATCCTGGCACGTTCCAGATGATACAGTTCATTGCCGTGTAAATTCTCCTGCTAAAATAGATGTACCATAATCCGGTAGATTTGATTAATAATATTCATTTATTACAAACCACCTTAACCTCCATCTTCCATTTTCCTCTTTTTTGGCTTTCAATTAGCCCACAGGTATTTAAAAGGAATATAAATAAAAAAGAGAGAAATGTAAGAGGATATTATACATATGGCTATATTGAAATTTAAAATTTTTAGAAGCTAGAGATTATGTTTTTAATATTCCTTTTGCAAATGTTAAACTAAAATTAAACTATTCTTTAAGAGTACATCTAGGATTTTTGAAAGCCATATTAATGACTTAAGGCCAAAAAGACATCAAGAAACTTACAATGTATATATCATATAATTGGTCTCAAACAGTTAATACGAGTACAAAATCCCCAAACATTTTTCCTCTGGAGATGAATATTCAGCCTTTTCTATTTTCAAAGGGAATTTGAGAATTAATAATTTCTGGCAAGTTTTGGCAAATAAAAATACCTTGCCTCTAATATTCAACATTTGAAGTGAAAATTGTTTCTTTGTTTTGAGTCATCCATTATTATAGCTTTATTTCTGCACTTCATTATTCTCTGAGCAGATGTGAATTTTAGATCAATATATGTATTAAATACCATGCATTAAACAGGGAAAATTTGTTAAGTTGAAGACAATTTTCTGAGGAAGATAATGTATCATTTTATATATGAATTTCTGCTGGGAGGCTGTTACAAGCAACTATGTTTAACCGTCACTGCCGTGAGACTGGTTTAAAATGCTCTAAAAAGTACACCTCACACTTCACCATGAAAGCAGCAGTTCTCCAGCATACAAAATTCTTATTTTTACTGCTCTTATTTTTCCTGAAAATTAAAAATTGTAAAGCACTTTCTCTCTTCTTCCCCCTTCATACCTTCCTCCTTCCTCCCTCCCTTCCTCTCTCTCTCTTGCCTTGTCTCTCTCTTTCTCCCTCTCTCCCTCTCTCATCAGCCGCTTGCAGCATACAGTACAAATATAAATATTTTTGCATATGTTCTAATAGAATGATTCTCATATTTTTATAGAAAATATAAGTTAGTACATTTAGATATATAATATAGCAGATTTTAATATATTAAAAACTAATTTATATATCTCATTAAAATTTACTATAAATTGTATAGGATGTTTAGGTTAAGGCAGATCTAAGAAAAAGACTTGCATTGAATGCAAAACGACAAGTTTACAAAGTGCTTCAAAGTAAAAGTGAAGCAGAAATAATTATAGTCTGGGAATAGGCATGCTTAGGGAAACCTGAGAACTGAAGCAGAAATCTTAATATGTTAAACTAAGTAAAAGTGAAGTATAAGTTTTTTTTTTTAATGTATCTTTTTTTTTTTTTGGCAAATGGAACAGTATGCATGATAACTTTGAGATGGGAACATGGTGTAAGTAGATGAGTTGAAAGAAATTTATGATAGTTGGGATGTAGAGAGCCTTCATATGAGTGATATCAAATAAGGCTAACTAAAGAGAGGGAGGCAGTACTAAATAAGGCAGGGTTTTAAAGGCCATAAAAGGAATTTAGTCTTATTTTGATAAAAGTGGAAAGCCATCAGATAGATTTTAGTTGATGGTTGACATGGCCAGATATGCATTGTAAAAAAATCACAGTATTGAAAATGGATGAGCAATAAAGTGAAGAGATGGGGAAAACATTAGCTAGCTATTGTGATAACAGACTATGACTGCTCTGGCCATAATATGTACCTATAGTATTATGGTACTATGAGGGCGCTGGTCCTGGACTCATGGGCTGGCTGCTGAAGGGGAGAGCACTAGACATGAAAAAAAGATATTTTGAAGTTAAATTGGACAAATTTTAAATGAGGCTTTGAGAAAGGACAAGAATGTTTTTTAAGTACCTGGTGTTGTGGCTCCACTTGGGGAGGAGAATTGAACACAGAAGACAGACAACAAACGACAGACACACAGAGACGATACAAGACTGCAGCAATTCCTGCTTGCAGTGACTTTATTTTTAACACAGTTCTTTTGGCATCTGTCCCAGTCTACCCCAGCTTTTCCCACCACTATTTTCTGTTCCCAGAATGTTTTCGTCTCAACATGGACTGGTTCTCACCGCTCTGCCTCAGGGAGTTACCGAGTGCGTCTCCTACTTTGCCCTTTCCCGTTTTCGGGTCAAGGCACATTGTCTTGTTTGCAAGTCACAAGGTGTCTTGAGGCCGATCAACAAGAAACAATCTGTGTGAGAACAGGTGTTCTGAGAACTGCTTTGTTCAAACATGGCTGAGAAATGACCCGGTGTCCACTACACCTGGACATATCATACATGG
>CAUYRT010096151.1:0-45970 GCA_963574885.1 Lepilemur ruficaudatus
GAGTTCGAGACCAGCCTGAGCAAGAGTGAGACCCTGTCTGTACCCAAAATAGAAAGAAATTAATTGGCCAACTAAAATATATAGAAAAATTTAGCCAGGCATGGTGGCGTGTGCCTGTAGTCCCAGCTACTCGGGACTGAAACAGAAGGATTGCTTGAGCCCAGGAGTTTGAGGTTGCTGTGAGCTAGGCTGATGCCACAGCACTCTAGCCTGGGCAACAGAGTGAGACTCTGTCTCAAAAAAAAAAAAAAAAAAAAAAAATAGAAGAAAAACGGAGATTGCTTGGTCAGCAAATGTGAGTTTCCATTTGGTCCATTGGGCACTGTTGAAGGTGCCTGGACTTGAGTTACCTTGCAAGGGCCCCACCCCAAAAGCAAGATGCTGTGGGGTGGACTGCCAGGGTGAGAGGGTGCAGGGCTCAGAAGAGGTCAAGCTGGAGCCTATCCCCACCGTCGGGGAACTGTGTGACAGGGAGGCTTCAGCACCCTGGGGAGGTGTGCTGCCTGCTAGAGAGAATGACAGCCAGCAGGTATGGAGTGGCACCAGCTGGGTAAAAGCAAGGTGTCTCTTCTCTAAAGCACTGGAGGAGAAAGGAAAAGGAGGTTGGCATAAAAGAAAAGACCCTCTTTTCTTCCTCATGTTGAGTGCTACAAGCCAAGGGGAGAAATGTACATCACAGTGAATGTGAGACTGTAACTTTAAATTGATCTGGATTAGATGAGACCTTTTAATCTGAATATCTGCAAGTGCCCCCAAATCAATGGGATCTCTTAAAAATGCAGTTACAGAAAAGCTTGATGTAGCATACAAGGAAGGCAGCATGTGAAGAGAAAGAAAACTTTTTTATGTTTGTATTTTATGGAGTTTAGATAAATAATAAACTGGTTATAACAGATTATCCCATTTAATCTTCACTAGAGCTCTGCGGGCTAAGTGTTATTTCCTTTTCACAGATGTTAAAACTGAGGCACTGAGAGAGGCCTAAGATCACATGGCCAAGGAGTAGGATGTCTGACTCCAGAGCTGAAGCCCTAAGCAGAAACCTGGATTGGTGGTTGAGAACAAGAATTAAGAACCACAAGGTAAAAAATTTTGATCCTGATAATTTTTAGTGTGGTGTAACACTCTCACATAAGCCTAATGGTGGTTGATAGGCAGAACCCCTTGAAGAAATAATTTATTCTCAGAGGAATATATCCTTTCATTCCAGCCTTACGGAGTAAGAATGGTGGCTGAAAGATCTTAGAACATTGCAGGCCTTCAATAAATGGTAGTAATGGTTATTGGTATAGTAATTTTTATTGATAAGTCGTGGAGCTCTTGAGAAACTCATTCTAAAAAACCAAGAGGTTTATTGTTTTAATACTGGGGATGTCCAACATTGTCATGTCTACTCATGTTTGCCATTTTGGTGGATCAAGAAAAGTGTCCAGGAAAAGTGAGTTTGTAGAGCACATTTGAAAGATAAAAAGAAATGAGATAAATCTCTTGGAAGAGTGATGCAAGGTCTGAGCTAAGTGCAGTTCCATGGAATAATTAAGGGTAGCAAGGGAGGATTTGTGGACATTTAAATGTGGAAAAAGGCATAGAAAGTATTTACTTAGTCAAAACAAAGCAACTGAGGCCATTCTGGTTTTGCCAAAATAGCTAGATGAAAAGCGATCCACCCATTGTTTTGGGCTAGACAGCACCAAATAACTGGTTTGACATATTTCTTTTTCCCACTGCATTAACCAAAATTTTGGCATTGAGAAGACACAACCCAAACCACAGGGCTGGAAGAGGTACCAGGAGGATAATTTTACAGACACTTCTCTTGCTCTAGCTAACAGTAATGGTAGTAACTTGAATTCGTGTAACTCCTTAAAAAGTATTTCCACATAAATGATCTCATTTGGTTGAGACTGATCTCAATTTGTGTTCTTCAGTAATTCACTGTTAACATAGCCCTGAGGAAAAAATGGTTACTGGGAAAATTAGTTAATCCTGGTGGTTTTGAGGGAAACTCATACAATTTCCAAGGCTGGCTTAGACTCTCCTTTCTTCAATGCTGCGGGGGGAAATTTTTTAAGTATCGGAATATATTTCTTATTGTCTGTTTATTCTTCTACCATTTTAATCACTTAAAATCTCACGGAGTAAATAGTGTCCACATAGACTAATTAGGTAAAGGAAACTGGAAACTTTTCATATCTTCCCTTATAACTAGAGAGGTGATATAGAGAATCAGACCACCTGAATTTGAACCCCCGCCTTCATGACTTACTGGATGTGTGAACTTGGGCAAGTTACTTTACTGCCTTGTGCCTTAAAGTTCTTACCTTAAGCGATATGAATTAAAATGAATTCATGGGGTGTTTCAGTGGTTCTCAAACTTAGGCAGAATCCAAATCACCTGGAGGATTCTTTAAAGCAAATAGAATCCAAATCATCTGGAGGACTCTTTAAAGCAGATAGCCCTGTCCCACCCTGAGAAGTCTTGATTCAGTCAGTGAAGGAGGGGGCAGAGAATTTGCATTTCTAACAAGCCCCCAGCTGAGGCTGATGTACTTTGAAAACTCTAGGGTTATTGGGGTATTCGGCGAGTTAATTATAACTAAGTGCTTCTCAGAGAACCTGGCACACAGCAAGTGTTCAGTAAATGTTACCTGTCATTATCCTTGTCTATTGTCCTCATGATTGTTTTTGTCCACTTAGTCATCTTCATCATCATCATTGTCATCTTCAACATCATTGTTGTCATCATCATCAGAGAGTTGATAATGCAATGAGCAAGGAAGTCCTCAAACTCTCACAGTTAAAATAATAAAATTAACAGAAAATGGAGACTTTTTAAAAATTACCATGCAAGAAAGTAAACTAGGTATCCAGGCTGAGCTCCCAGTGGGCAGCTGAAACAAAGTCTAACCAAATTAGAAAAGCAAAAGTCCATTTATTCTGAACTTGCTATCGCAAGGAAGTTGGCCACTGTCACTCGGGTTTTGGTAGAGACTCAAAGGAAGGCAGGTGAGTGGGAAAACTTTAAAGTGGAAAAAAGGGAAGACTTCAGGTATGCTCTGAAGCTGTTCACATAGGGAGCTGCAGTCAGGTTAACTATAAGTGGGGCATCCCATGTGATTAGGGGTACATATTTGGGTTTTTCTGATTGGTCCTAAGTTGAAAGTGGGGACAAAAATTAGGGAAGCTGTCAGTTATTAATCAAGTCCTGGCCATTTTGGGCTGATTTTTACATAAGTTGTTTAGCTTCCTGGATTACCACCACAGATACCAATCTGAATTCCTGCAAGTCTGACTTACATAATAGCAGGCTGATTTCTGAGCTGCTTATGATAGGTAGGGGGATTGGTTTCTTGGGAAGGTTGCTCAGGCTGTGAGTCAAAGCTCAATTTTTATGTATGGTCTGGCTATTGTCCATGTGTATATTCAGTCTCTTACAGTGCAAAGACGATCTACAGGGAGAGAAAGTTCTGACTGCACTGATCAGTGATCCAACCCACATGGTGTTTATAGCCCTTATTACAGCTCATAGATTGGCTCACTTCTGCACCCTCTATTGTTAGCCCAGTTTTAGTCTATCTAAGGACAGGATCCTTTCTAGGCACATTAGCAAGTTATCTTTGTCTGTTTTCTGTTGCTATAACAGAATAACAGAAACTGGATAATTTATACAGAAAAGAAATTTATTTCTCACAGTTTTTTTTTATTTCAAAATATTAAGGAGGTACAAATGTTTTTGTTACATGAATAGCTTTTATAATGCTTGAATCAGGGCTATTAGTGTGCCCATCACCCAAATAGTGTTCATTGTACCTGTTAGGTAGGTTTTTACTCCTCTGTCCTCTCCCTCCCCCTTTTTAGATTTCCAGTGACCTTTACTTCCCTCTGTGCCTATCAATTAGTTCCAACTTGTTAGATAGTACACGTGGTGTTTGTTTTTCCATTCCTGAGATACTTCACTTAGAAGAATGGTGTCCAATTCCATCCAAATTGCTGCAAAGGACATTAATTCATTTCTTTTTATGGCTGAGTAGTATTCCACATATACATAAATCACATTTTGTTAATCTACACATGAATTGATGCATATTATGTTGATTTCATATCTTTGTGATTGCAAATTGTGCTGCAATAAACATTCATGTGCAGGTGTCTTTTTGATAAAATGATTTCTTTTTCTTAGGGTAGATATCCAGTAGCAGGATTGCTGGGTCAAATGGTATGTCTACTTTTAGTTCTTTGAGGAATGTCCACACTGTTTTCCATAGAGGTTGTACTAGTTTGCAGACCTACTAACAGTGTATAATTATGCATTCCTCTTTCTCTCTGCACTCACACCAGCATCTATTGCTTTTTGACTTTTTAATAAAAACCATTCTGACAGAGGTAAGGTGATACCTTATTGTGGCATTTCCCTGATGATTAGTGATGTTGAGCATTTTTTCATGTGATTATTGGCCATTTGTCTATCTTGTTTTAAAGAACATCTGTTCATATCTGTTGCCCACTTTTTAGTGGGATTGCTTGTTCTTTTCCTGCTGGTAAGTTTGAATTCTCTTTGGATTCTAAACAGCAATCCTTTGCTGGAGGTATGGTTTGAAAACATTTTCTCCCATTCTATAGGTTATCTCTTTGCTCTGTTGATTATTTCCTTTGCTATGCAGAAGCTTTTAAATTTATTAATAATTAAGTCCCATTTATTCATTTTCATTGTTGCTGTAATTGCCTTTGAGGGTCTTAATCATAAATTCTTTGTCTAGGCCAATGTCTAGAAGAGTTTTTCCTACATTTTCCTCTAGAATTTTTATGGTTTCATGTCTTACATTTAAGTCTTTTATCTATCTTTGTTAATTGTTGTAAATAGTGAGAGAGAGGGGTCCTACTTCATTCTTCTGCATGTGGCTATCCAATTTTCTGAGCACCATTTATTGAATAGGGCTTCTTTTCCCCGTTTATGTTGTTGTCTGCTTTGTTGAAGATCAGTTTATTGTAAGTAGTTGGTTTTATATCTGGATTCTCTATTTTGTTCCATTGGTCTAGGTCTCTATTTTTGTACCAATACTATGCTGTTTTGGTTACCTTAGCCTTGTAGTATAGTTTGAAGTCTGATAATGTGATGCCTACAGATTTGTTCTCTTTGCTTAAGATTGGTTTGGCTATTTGGGCTCTTTTTGGTTCTAGGTTTTTGGTTCTACAGAATTGTTTTTTTCTAGATTTGTGAAATATGACATTGATATTTTGATGGGATTATGTTGAATCTGTAAATCACTTTGGGTAGTATGAACATTTTAGCAATGTTGATTCTACCAATCCATGAGCATGAGATGTTTTTCCATTTGTTTGTGCCATCTGCAGTTCCTTTCATCAGTGTTTAATAGCTCTGCTTGTAGAGATCTTTCACCTCCTTGGTAAAGTATATTCCTAAGTATTTTATTTTATTTGTAGCTATTGTAAATAGTATTGAGCCTTTGATTTGACTCCCAGCTTGAGTGTTATTGGTATATAGAAATGCTACCGATTTGTGTACATTAATTTTGTAACCTGAGACTTTGCTGAATTTATTTATCAATCTGGGGAGTCTTTTGGTGGCATCTGTGGGATTTTTTAGATATAAGATCATATCATCAGCAAAGAGCAATAGTGTGATTTCCTTTTTTCACAATTTGGATTTCCTTTATTTCTTTCTCATGCCTGATTGCTCTGGCAAAGACTTCCAGTACTATGTTGAATAGAAGTGGTGACAGTGGGCATTTTTATCTTATTCCATTTCTTAGTGGGAATGCTTTCAACTTTTACCCATTATGATATGGGAAGCTCTCAAGACAGAGAGAGGAAACTGGGCCAGAACTCATCCTTTTATCAGGAGTCCACTCCTATGATAAGGAACCCACTCCCACAATAATGGCCTTAATCTATTTATGATGGCAGAGCCCTCATGATCTAATGACTTCTTAAAGGTCCTACCTTCCAATACTGTCTTTTTGGCAATTAAATTTCAACATGAGTTTTGGAGAGGACATTCAAACCACAACACAAGTCAAGACTCTGAGCCTACCAAAACCAAGGAACATATCCTGTAAATTAGTGAATTATAAGCTAATGCCATGCGTCAAGCCTCATTTTGGCCAGCAGCCATCTTTCCATGGGCAATGACTCAATTTTATTGTAGTTTACATTTAACTTTTGATTGTCTTGCTCTATATAGCTCATTTAAGCCACCATGCCAGAATACAGAAGTAATAATGACAATTATAACCTATAATTATTGTATTTTCCTTCTGTGCAAGGCATAAGTGTACAAAAGTGCTTTATATTGTCATCTCACTTAATATGCACAGAAATGCTGTAAAGTGAGTAGTATAATTATTGTATTAATGGATTGCTGATTTAGCAGATGTAGGTTGGGCAACTTGAGAACTTGGATTTCTAAGTTTTCAGGTGATGCTGATGCTATCAACCTAGGGGTCCCGCTTTGAGACCAGTGTTATAGAAGGGCAGATGGACAAGTAGGTGTATAATTAGAAATTGTGATAAATTTTACAAATAACCCAAAATTTGATTGAATAGTCATGGAAGGCCTCTTTGAATAAGTGACTTTCTATCTATACCCTCTTTCAGTAGCTTTTTTGAGGTCTTTACTGAAACTGAGACTCTTTACTGAAACTGAACTCTCCAAATACTGTGACCTTGGGTTAGGTAAGTTTTTTTTTTTTTTTAAAAAAAAGATACAACACCAAAAGCACAATGCATAAAAGGACAAATTAATGAATAGATTTAATAAAATTAAAAACTTCTACCTCTCTGAGAGAAACTGTAAAGAGAATGAAAAGTCAAGCCACATGCTGGTATATAATATTTGCAAAGCATATACTGTATCTATCTGATAAAGGACTTGTAAGCTGAATATATAAAACACTCTCAAACAATGCAGTGAAAAATGGGCAAAAGATTTGAACAAACACTGCACCAAAGAAGATATACAAATGGAAAATAGTCACATGAAAAGATATTCAACATCATTAGCCATTAGACATATGCAAATTAAAACCACACTAGATACACTACACATCTATAACAATGGCTAAAGGCTGACCATACCAAGTGATGGCAAGGATATGGAGGAACTAGAACTCTCATATACTGCTAGTGGGAAAATAAAATGGTAAAACAGGAAACTTTGGAAAACAGGTTGACAGTTTCTTACAAAATAAAATATATATGATCTAGACATTCAATTCTTAGGTATTTACCCAAGAGAAAAGAAAGCATACATCCCTACAAAGTCTTGCAAACAAGTGTTCATACCAACTTTATTTGTAATAGCCCCAAAGTAGAACAACTCAAATGTCCATCAACAAGTAAATGAATAAAAAAATTTCAGTATTTTCATATTATGGAACATTACTCAACAATAAACAATGAACTATTGATACATATTACATTTGAATGAATCTCAGAATAACTATGCTGAGTGAAGAAAGACAGGTAAGGAAAGAGTACATATTGTATGACTTCATCTGTATAAAGTTCTTAGAAACTGCAAAATAATCTGTGGTGACAGAAAGCAGATCAGTAGATGCCTGGGATAAGGTGGGAGGGAGCAAAGAGGATTGGAAGTGAAGGATTAAAAGGGGCACACAGAAACTTTTCGGAGTGATAGACATGTTTGTCACCTTGATGTAATGATTGTTTCACAGGTATATCTGTATCAAAATTTATCAGTTGTATACTTTAAATGTGAAGTTTATTATATACCAATTATACCTCAATAAAACAGTTTCAAAAAGTTAAAAAAATTAAACCATAAAGTTGGAGAAAATATGACAATTTCTGATCTCGGAACGGGGAGATCTTTTTAAACATAAGTGCAGAAAACAAAACTACCGTAAAAGACAGAAAAGGTTAATAGATTTAACTAAATGAAAATTTAAAACCTATTAAGGAAGAAAACAACATAGAAAATTAAGTGGAAAGTGACAAATTCATAAAATATTGACAAATAAATATCTCCAGACATATTTCCTTAAAATTTTTAATGTATAAAGAGTTTTTAAAAAGTAATTAAATAGTTGAGAACAGACCAATTGAATAATGGGCAAAGAATAAGAATAGGTAGTTTGTAAAAGGAGAAATACAAATAGATAAGAAATATCTAGAAGTTTTTTGTTTCTTTTTACTAATCACACAAAATGCAAATTAAAACTCACCAGGAAGATCCCACTCTCATGGAAATTCATGTGGGCTTTTAAAAACTGATATAACTCAATGTTGAAAATGGTGATAGAATATTCACTCTCCTACCCTGTTCTGCTAATGGGAGGGCAAAGATGCATTTTTTTGGAGGGATATTGGTGGCATGTATTAAAAGCCTTAATCCTTTGAGTTAGAAATTCCATACCAGTAATATACCCAAAGAAAATAATGTTAATATAGCAAAAAAAGTTTTACCCAATTTGCAGCAGGTTCAACCATAACTAAATGATTTTTTGAACACTCCTCTGAATATTCCACATTAGTAATCCTTTGATATAGTCTTTGCCAGGTAATAATTTGCATTCTAAAACTAAAGCGGTAATTGAGCTCCAAATATTTTTTTCTTGATGATTTACATAATTAGATAAAGAATATAGTTAATATTAACCAATCCTTTTTTTAGTCTTTTAAAGATGTATTCTCCCTTGTTAATTCACAGATGTCTTATTTCTGGTTTTTTCCACCCTGATATAGCAGTTAATTTGGTTTATACTAAAAATCATCCAGGTTAATAATTTCCATATAATTTAATATTTAAAGAAATCAATTATATTTTCTTAAACATGAATGGTATATTTTGAGATCAATATATGCTTATATTCAAAGAGGATCAACTTGTATTTCACAGGGCAGCAAACCAAATATGCTTGTAGACTTTCAATGATTTTAAGATCTAAAAGGTCATGTTGCATTGAAAACTTTTAGAAGGACAGATAGTAATTTTTATTTTTATGAAACTATTTTGCTGTGTGGCACTCAATGGTCAAATAATCTACAGAAAACGTTCATTAGGAAGATTCTTGAAAGGTTCTATCCCTGGAGAAAATTAAATTTGTGGTTAAGACTACATTCTCTATAAGTCTGTCATATCTTCTCTGTGCTGAAATTACAAGGGTCCAGACTATCCTAAGAATCACATGCTGATCTGTGAAACTTTTATTAAAATTAGTTCAGAAGTCTGAGACTACTTGCTGTATCTACGGTAAGACCAGAGGAGACTATCTGAGACTTCTCTAAGAGTTTTCCACGCCCTGATAGCCTTATCTACACCTGCGACTTAAGTTTGTGGAACTAGATAGGCAGATTGCAGCAGCTCTTGTTGGGTGCATGTTCTCAGCTGAATAAAGGAAACTTATTTCCTGACAAACAAGCCTTTTCATTTCCTCTCACCTCTGAACTAAACTGTTGTAAAGAGCGGGGGGAAATACAGCTGCCTTACATCATTCAGGCAGCAATATAAAAATTAAGATAGGAAATGGTCCAATGTGGTTACACAGATTTGACTTTTGAATGGTCTCTAATGTAAAGTACGTTTCCCTGACTTCCTCCATCCCTGATTTTCTCCTGCCTCTTCTCCCCTCTTGCCCTGCAACGGAGGCTCAGCTCACAGAACCCCGGAACCAGTGATAAAATGGCAATGCTCATAATTATCAAACGTGTGTGTGTGTGTGTCTGTGTGTGTATGGTTATACGCATGCACAAAATATTTAGGTAGTCATTAACATTAAAGAAACAAATTAAAAGTTAAAGAAACTCAAAACAGCGGCAGATACATGTCATGTAATGATGATAGTGATAATAGCTATTATTTGTTTTTTGGGTTTTTTTGAGGTTTTTTTTGAGGCAGGGTTTTGCTTTGTTACCCAGGCTAGAGTGCAGTGGCATCATCATAGCTTACTGCTGCCTCAAACTCCTGGGCCCAAGGGATCCTTGTGTCTCAGCCTCCTTAGTAGCTGGGACCATAAGCACATGCCACCATGCCCGGCTAATTTTTCTACTTTTTTGTAGAGATGAGGTCTTGCTCTTGCTCAGGCTAGTCTCGAACTCCTGGCCTCAAGTGATCCTCCTGCCTCAGCCTCCCAAAGTGCTGGGATTACAGGCATGAGCCACTGTGCCTGGCTCAGCTGTCATTTTTGAGCTTGTGTTATATGCCTCAGATTGTTTTAAGCAATTTGTAAAACAGATATTGCTTTTTCATTTTGAAGATGAGAAAACTGAGATTAGGGAGGTACATATCGCTTGCTCTCTAGGTCTCACAGCTAGTAGGTAGCCACGTTGGGGTTTGAACCCAGGTTTGTTCTTGCCCTACACCTAGGCCCTAACTATATGGCCTTTTCTTTTAGGAATTGTACAGATGAAGCAGGAGCCTTGATGCTACTGGAGGATTTAGATTAAGCTGGCCAAGTGATAAGAGTGTTAGGAGCTGCACCCCCACAATGACAGGTTGTGAGCTCAATTAGCAGAGTTTGCTGGTTAGTATTTTTTTCACCTGGCTACCATTTGGTGGCATGCTTTTCTGTTATATATTTTAAAATAATAGGTGGGAAAATATACTGTAATGGTAGAGTTTATCATTTACAAAGTAACTGCTTTCTGTCAAGAATTTGAAAAATATTTTTTAGGTAATAAATCCTAAGCTTTTTATAGCTGACATCAGTTCTGCAACATGATATTCTTAGATGGGATCTAAGGTGTTTTTGCTTTTGCCACGTTTGCAAATGCATAGCTTTCATCAAATTACAAAGTTTTGTTTCTGTGAGTCATATTAATACTTCAATGTAACTTGTCATTCATTCAACAATGTTTCCTTGGCTCTGGAGATTTTGTGAAAAAGATGACAGGCAGATTCTCAGTTTGATTTCTTTCTAGTGCAGAAGATAGATATGTATTCAGCAAATAGTTGATAAATTGTAACATCTTTCAGTTGTTTAGTTTAGGTGAAGTACTATGTTATGCGGTACCACTATTGTGACTGGGAAGTGTGTCTTACAACTAATGGTAATTGGTGAGACAATTATACACTGGCTTTGGTAGTGCAAAAGCTATTCTGTGTTGTATCTAAAGTTCAATATGCATATTGTCATATCAAATTTGAGTTGGCACAGATTTTTTAAATATATTTATGAGGTTTTAATTGAAAAGAAACTCCAATTTTAAAAATAGTTGACCTTACAAGTATTTGCAGCTGTCACTGTGAAGAGCTAAGTTTACATACTAGGTTTATGTAACTATGAATTTATTTTGACTCACATCATTAAAGATCTGAGAAATAGTTCAAGAATTTTTAGGGGTACATTGTGAGCCACTTAAAACAAACATTTAAAATGACCCAACTCCCAACTGCGTGATGGGCAACATGACCCCACATTTATGTGTTTGTACTCTGTCTTTCTTATATTCCATGAGACAGTTACTGTTCTCACTCACCACTTTGCCCTGATTACAAACTTACCTTTTTTCAGTGTGATTCTTCTCAGCCGCAGGTGCTGAGTTGGTCCCAGTGTAAGATGGTTTCGTAGCCAGGTGTGATGAGGAGGGCATTATATGGATGACTGTCTTGTTATGTCTCACAACAACCCTATGGAGTAAGTTCTGTGATCATCTCCATTTACATTTTGAAGAAATTGAAGCTTAGACGGAACAGTGACTTGACCAAGAGTATTTGACTAATGGAGCCAGGGTTTGAGCTCAGGCCTGTTTGATTTGTTTGTTGATATTCTCAGCCTCAATTCCAAACTGGATATGGTTCTGGGCAGTTTTCTAAGTGCCTCGTTGACTCTAGACCACTCTTGTCTTACCTTGAACTCCTGTACCTGAGGGCTTCTGGCTTCTGACTCTCACCTGGTATTTCTTCTTAGGCTTCATCTTCCCCTACACCACGTATAGGCTTCTGGGAGAACACTCACTTTGTTTCTTAATCCATTGCCTTAGTCTCTTCCATTCCCCAGTCCAAATCATTTTAAGGTTTGTTGTCAAAATTCACTACAGACCATGTGGCATGTCGTTCACATTTTTATTTACTTTTATTTAAGGATTTTTATTTAATGATATTTTTATTTATAATTTAGACTGTTTTCATAGTTTTTGTATTTAATAACTTTATCTTTATTTTGTTGAGTATTTTATCTTTATTTTGACATTTTTATTTAATAGTTTACTTACTATTTTATTTAGTATTTTATTTGATGTGATAATTGTTTATTTCTACTCACATGTAAACATAAATTTCTGAAATCTAGAGGTCATCTAAAACCAGGTTCTTAGATTTTAAAAATATTTACAGCTTTAAAGCACTTGAAAAGAATATGAACAGTTACAAAAAAGGACTAAGTCAAAGTAATAAAAGGACTAAATCAAAGTGATAAAGTTTTATATCATCTACTGCAAACTAGAATGTTAACTTGATCATACTGTTTTATATAAAAAGAAAAAAAATCCATTATGAGGATGCGTGTGTCTTCCCAAACTATTTCCTACATATGTAATTGAAATGTAAGAGTTTCACATTTTCTATTAAAATTTTCCTCTTATTGAGTCCAGTTGTGCAGTGGAAGTAATTTTTGGGGGTAGATTTAGGCATGAATATCTAGTCGCCATTAAAACTAAACCATTCCTGTGTTGCACACCATCCTTCCTGATCTATTCAAGATAGAAATGAATACATGTTTTTTAACTGAACAAATTGTTTTTTGAAGTAATAGTTATTTTGTTAAAGGTTGCCAGAATTTATTTCGTAACTTAATCAAAATGGTCACTTTGCTAGAAATAAATGTTTTAAAGCATCCCAATAATTATTTCAACTGATCACCATGTAAGATTCTATGATTATCAATCAGAGAGAAAAACAAGGTTGCCAATTTGATTTATGATGCTATGATGCTATATCACATTATTGTGATACAATGTCACTAAATCACAATTAGGTTACCTTTTTTCCTTTGGCAAGGTTTGATAGCCTAATGAAATTTGGAAGAAGATAGTTTTAGGTAAGGAAGAAACAATGGGTGTGCCAGGGCCCATGTTGCAGCTACTTTCTGAAATGGGGTCTCCTGATTATCCTTTTGCTTCTAACTCAATACATTTTTATAATTTCCCAGGTTGTTTGAATTAATATACGTGAATTACAAATTGCAATTTTAATTTAATAAATTTTAGCTAACTGAAGAATCCAATTATTCAAAATTACCTCCATTGATTACTTTAAGAATGATTGAAAGATTTTCAAAACTTAATTATCTTTTTCATTTTGTATATGTGCACTTCATTAAAATGTGTGAAGAACTTTGATAATGAAAGACAACATATCTAATCAAATATATTAAAATAGAATTGTGCATTTCCCCAGATTGTCCTTGTTTTGTGTTAAAATTCTTAATCAGTTATCATAAGTTATATTAATTAAATGTCCATTATATAAGGGAGGAAAAATACCTTTTCCTCTACCCATCTTAGGTTCATGGCTGATGCCCCTGTAACAAAATACAGATTAATGAGAGAAAAGCATACAAATTTATTTGATATAAGTTTTATGGGAACCTTCATATAGAAAGGAAGACCTGAAGAAACAGGTAAACCTGAATATTATCATGCTAGGTTTCATGAGGAGTGAAGAGTCTTGAGAAATAGGATAGGGTAAAAAGAATGGACCTAAGGGTAACAAACTGGAGGAAACTTGGGAAAGCCTGTTTGTTCATATTCTTTTTAATAATATTCTTTTCCTCCAGGTTTAGGAAGTCATCTCTCTCATGAGGGTTTTTCGGCCTGCACTGGGACAAGATCAGAACATCCTTTCTGGGTTTTCTGACATGCTTTACGTAGAATGGTGGGGGAAGGTCAGAAGGAACTTCCTGCACATGCTGTTTCTCAAATACCTTCTTATTTGAATAGAATAAGCTTAAAGATCCTCAAATAGCTTAAAATATTCAAATGCCAAGGTGCTGTAGTTTGGGTAGTGTGTCTTGAATCCCCATTAGTTAGAAGAATGACACAGTCATATAGAGTGTCTAAATTATTACAGTAATGTAATAGAAGTGGGTGGGGTTCCATGGCTGCCCAGATTTGGTGGGACATCTGGTTCTGTCCAGTTTCACCTTGGTCAGATGTGTGTGCATGTGAGGTGAGTCTTCCTTCCATGCTACTGCCCCCTATCCAGGTATCTAGGACTCCCCTCCACCTCATGATCAGGGCCAGCACATGGAGAGAGTCTGATGAGGGGTGCTAAGCAATGTGTTGAGGCACAGATGAGTGTCATCCCTGCTGACAATCCAAGGCGGCACACAGGCTGCTCACTGGACCACAGCCAGAAGGGCAACTGGGCACTGATTTGGTGCTTGTGCCTGTGGTGGCTGGAGAGCTCTCGTTCTTCCTCTGCTCCTTTCTAGATGATTTTCCCCATCAATTCTATCAACTTTTGGTATCTTTTATCTGACCTGAGGGCAGGAAAAGCTTGCTCTGCAAAAGTTTGTATCTAAGTCCCTCCACCCTATTATGCTTAGAACTCAAGAAGTTGCCACCTTTGTTTTCTGCTTCCTACTTCCCAGCAGAGCAGTGGGCACTGCTTGCCTTAAAGGAGAAAGCCCTCAGAGATGGAATGCTTGTGGACTCAGAGGTGGGAAGCACATATAGGAATGAATGTTCGAGTAACTATCCACAACGTTAAGTTAATATTGATCTCTGTGCCATACTTGTACTTCCTGCATCTGTGAGAATTATCTCCAACCCAACAGCATAAAGCATTATTTTTATGAAGTAAACACCACCAACATTCATCATATCCCACAACAAACTATTTATTGAATAAAATATTAGAACATACTGACAAAAATTCTTTGCTTGACCAAACTTCAGTCTGGATCCCCTGAACCCTCTCCCTATCTGTGTACTTTCTTGTACAGTTTTAGCAAGAATCCTGCTAAATCAGGTTAGCAAGAATTCTCCACCCTTAATAGCTGATACCTGATCAAACTCCTCATCCCCACGATCCTTCAGGTGATATCTGATCACGTTGGCTTGCCTTCAGCAAGAATCCCTAACAGGATTTGTTATGCCAGAATCCCTTTACAAACTTAATGTCTTCTTTTAGTAATTGTCCATCCACAAATTTTCCCAGCCCCCAGCTTGCTCCACAGCTATAAATCCTCACTTGTTATGGTTGTATTCAGAATTGAGTCCAGTTTTATACTAGAATCTCTCTTCCTATTGTAATTGTTTTTCTTTTTCTTTCTTTCTTTTTTTTTGTTAAATAAAATCTATCTTCATTGTTTTAACTTCTGTTTTGGGTTTTCTTTAACAATGATCATTCATTCATTCAATAAACTGGGTACTGTTGACACAGCTATGACTAAGACAGAAACATTTTGTGCCCCGTGGAACTGCCATTTTGGTTGTTTCCTGTGTCATAGAGCACAGGAATAACACAGATAAACTACTCATGTGCAAGAAGAGCAATTTCTAACATTTTTACGTCAGGCTACATCATGGTGATAATTGTTTAAGTCACTGAATGCTTAAGTAGATATTTACCCTATTAACTATAGTATACTAGCAATATACTATTGATATATGAGCTGAGTGTTTTTTGCCCTTTTAGACTGAACATTTTAAAAAGCTTACATGTTTCAAAGAGGTAGTGTTCACTTTAAGATTGTGGCATCATTTGGAGCATATCTAAGGAAAAAGAATACGAGTTATTTTCGAGTGTGTTCTGAATTAGTTATTGAGAAGTGATTTTCAAAAAAAAAAAAACGATGTAAAAGACCTTGGTGTTCATTCATACCATATCTGTAGTTCTCTGGTTAAATGTTTCCTAATCATACACAAATGAGTAATGGCTTTTAAAACACTTGAAAATTTAAAAGTTCTATTCTTTGATGACTTGACATGTTATTTTCATTAGATTATTGAAAGCTAGGACTTCAAAGGATTTACCTGGCACTTTGGATTAGACATTAATATAAGCAAAGGATTAAACCTTTCATCTATAATCAACTGCACAAGTCATACAGACAATCAAGTAAAGGCTAACTAAATGGAACATCTTTGGTAAGTTAAGGGGTTTATAAGAGTCAGGGATAGAAACTGCTAGGATTTACTTGGTGCAGTTTCATAGATGCTAGAAGGAGACACAAATCCAGGGTCAGAGACAAAGGACTTTATTACTCATGATATATCAAGAAGTAGATTTGTATTAGTTTCCCTTGCCTCAAAGTTCTATGAGGGTAATGTGGGTTCAGATGTGTGCCTATATATGTAACAGGCTTCATTATAGGAGAGGGACCCTGATCTTAGGGAATCCAATTTTTTTTCTTATAATGAGCAATATGCATGCCTGCTCTTTGTTCTGGAGGGGGATATCATCTCTAATTTCTAGGACTGGTTAGCATACAAATGTCCCTGTAAATATGGTCTAGAAACAAAGGACAATCCGTGCTTTTACTCATGAAATGAGTAGACCCATGGAGCATTCATTCCCGACTGTGTTGTGAAGATCTGGGTTTAATTAGAAGCTCTGCAGTTTCTAGCGGTTCTGCACTTCTAGTGGATGAGCCACTTAATGTGCCATCTGTAAAATTTGGTTTCCTCATCTATAAAATTTAGCATTCTTTCAATTAATGTATATTGAATTCTCACTGTGTCCAGGCATTGTTCTAGGCATTTAGAATAAAGTAGTAAATAAAGCAGACAAAAGTCACTCTTATGGAGCTTGCAGGTTAGTGAGTGTATATAGATCATAAAAAAAGAAGACAGAAGAATGGCCAACAAACATATGAAAAAATGCTCAACATCTCTAATCATCAGGGAAATGCAAATCAAAACTGCAATGAGATATCACTTATCTCCAGTGAGAATGGCCTTTATCAAAAAGTCACAAAACAATAAATGTTGACGTGGATGCGGAGAGATAGGAACACTCTTACACTGCTGGTGGGACTGCAAACTAGTGCAATCCCTGTGGAAAGCAATATGGAGATACCTTAAAGCGATACAACTAGATCTACCATTTGATCCAGCAATCCCATTACTGTGCATCTACCCAAAAGAACAAAAGACACTCTATAAAAAAGACACCTGCACTCGAATGTTTATAGCAGCACAACTCACAATTACAAAGTTGTGGAAACAACCCAAGCGCCCATCAATACGTAAGTGGATTAATAAAATGTGGTATACGTATACCATGGAGTACTATTCAGCTATAAGAAACAATGGTGATATAGCCCCTCTTGTATTTTCCTGGATAGAGCTGAAACCCATTCTACTAAGTGAAGTATCCCAAGAATGGAAAAATAAGCACCACATGTACTCACCAGCAATTGGTGTCACTGATCAACACTGATCAAACACCATTTACTCATAGTACTACTTTTCTGCCTGAGCTGAAAATCTGCCTCCTCACAAATCCAGTTATTCAGAAATATATTTCTTCATGAATAAATTAAAACTTTAGAGAATGAGAATGCTTTTGCCAAACAGAAGCACAGTCAGGGAACAGAAAGGCAAGCATGACAAATATTTCATGTAAAATATTTCAAAGTTTGGCTTTTATTTCAATACTTTTGCCACCTGATAACCAGGTAGGCACCAAGTTCTAGATTCATCAAAAGAGCTAAGGATATGAAATCAGCAATGCCTCCTTGCCTTGAGATCAAAATGTGAGTTTTATCAAAGTAATCATCATGTTTTAAGGTAAAGAACAAGAGCGAACGTCAATCACCAGGATCATTAGAACTGATAAAGCAACCACCAAGTTTTACTATTTGAACTAAGGACTCAACAGGACGGGACTAGTGGAGTTTACAATACCTTAAAGAGAATTTAACCTTAAGAAAGTGTGTATGTGGGTCACATTGTGTTTATTACCTAATGTCTTTGGGAAACCCAGAGTACAGAAATCAAAGCATAACTGGATGACCTGGCACACCCTCCTTTCCCCACCTAAATAATAATGATAATAAAAGCAGAAGAAGTTTCTGCATTTGACTAAGCTACACAATGAGAGTGATAAGGTAGACGGGCAAATGATATTTTAATAGCTTTATTAAGGTATAATTGATATATAATAAATTATACATATTTAATGTGAATAATTTGATAAATATACACACGTATATCCCTCTGAAACAATCACCATAATCAAGTTAAAGAACATATTCATCACCCCCAAAAGTTTCCTCCTGCCCCTTAGCAATCTCTTCCTCCCTGTGAAATACTGATGGGCTTTCTGTCACTGTAGATTAGTTTACATTTTCTAGAATTTTATAGAAATGCAGATGCTCCTTGACTTACCATGGGATCATGTCCCAATAAACCCATTATAAGTTGACAATGTTGTAAGTCAAAATGCATTTAATGCACCTAGTCTACTGAACATCATAGCTTAGCCTAGCCTACCTTAAATGTGCTCAGAACACTTAACTGGCCTAAAGTCGGGCAAAATAATCTGGCAACACAGTACACACAGAGTATTGGTTATTTACTCTTGCAATCATGTGGCTGACTGGGAGCTGCAGCTCACTGCTGCTGCCCAGCATTGCGAGAGAGCACCTACCGCATATCACTAGCCCAGGAAAATATCAAAATTCAAGGTATGGTTTCTACTGAATATGTATCAATTTTGCACCATCATGAAGTCAAAAAACATTTAAGTCAAACAATTTTAAGTCAGGGATCATCTGTAGAATTTATACGATATGTACTATTTTTTTGTCTGGCTTCTTTCATTTTGCATGATTTATTTTGAGAGTCGTCTAAGCCATTGAGTCTACCATTCCTTTTTATCGCCGAGTTGTATTCCACTGTATGAATGTTCCACAATTTGCTTGCCCATCCATCTGTTGATGATCACTTGGGTTGTTTCCAGTTTCTGGCTATTTGTGTACAAGTCTTTGTGAGGACAAATGCAGCCATTTCTCTTGGGTAAATACTGTACCTAGAAGTGGATTGGCTGGGCCACAGGGCAGATGCTACATTTAACTTTTTAGGAAAGTGTCAAACTGTTTTCCAAAGTGTTGTGCCATTTTACATTTGACACCAACAGCGTATGAGGGTTCTAGTCCCTCCACATCCTAGTCAACACTCTGTATGGTCAATCTTTTTAACTTTAGACATTCTAGTAGGTGTACAGTGGTATGTCATTGTGGCTTTAATTTTCATTTCCCCAGTGACTAATGATGTTAAGCATCTTCTCACATGTTTATTTGCCTGCACTTGGAGCTCTGCTCTCCCTTGGTGCACTCCTGATCGCTGGACCTAGATGGAGAACGCAGGTCTAACATTTCCACTCATGCATTGAGCTAAAACCAGAAGTAGGTATTTGTGGGGCAATATGTCTCCATTACTGCATAAGTTAGTAATATGTTATTTACAATATTTAACATATACTCTACAATTTCCCATACAGAAACATTTTATGAATGGGGAAGCTATTTATTTCATGAAATCAGTAAATTCCTGAGATTTCCCTATAATTAAAAAAATGGTTTTGTTTTTTAACTTTGATGTTTTTCTCTTTTGAAAAATCATAACAAATAAGAACATCCTCCTTAATATAAAAATCAGATAAAATCTGAGGCACTTCCTAACCAATATACCTAAACAAAGTACATAGTTGAGGAAGTCACATAACACTGCATTTTTTTCAAAACTCTTGAGGGCCTCAATAGTAGGAAGTAGAATAGCTTTCATAATTTAGTTGTAGTTTACAAATCTTGACCTTAGTACTTCCTCTATCTGGATTCTGTTTTAACCACAAGAGTCATTTGGTGTTTGGGCCAGATTACCACTTGGGAATTTGGCTCCTTCAGGAAACCAGCCAGTTGGAGGAAGTCTGTTAACAGGGTTCCAGCAGAACCAGCAACATGTAGTAGTTGTTTTCCTTGGCAGCACTTCTTTCAATTCCCCTGGTTATCAGTGAGCAGCTGCCATCCCTCTTCTTTCTAAAGTGATGAGATTATTGAGAAGCTCATTCAGATGCAAGCTAATCTATATAATGTGGACATTTTCACCTTGGCATTGGTCATTTGACAGTCTATCATATCACCCTTTCATTCTCAGGCCCCCAGAACCTTAAAAAATAAAAATGACAATTTAACTTAGGCACTCAAATAAAGAAATGTCAAAATTCTTTTCTTTTTCTTTTTTTGAAACAGGATCTCACTCTGTCTCCCAGGCTGGAGTGCAGTGTCACAGTCACAGCTCCCTGCAGCCTCGAACTCCTGGGCTCCAGCGATCCTCCCACCTCAGCCTCCTGAAGAGCTAGGACTCCAGGTGTGTGCTACTATGCCTGGCTAATTATTTTATCTTTTGTAGAGATGGGGTCTTGCTATGTTGTCCAGGCTGAACTTGAACTCCTGTCCTCAAGTGACCCTCGTGTCTCAGCCTCCCAAAGGAAGAAATATCAGAATTCTTAACCTGGCTCAATCTTAAAACATCTCAGTATTAACTCCTCCTATTTTCCTTATCCATTATACATTAGTACCTTGATTAAAAATTTAGTGAGTCTGCTGAAATTGTCAAGTCTAAAGCAATTTACCAATAAAAATTTGCATTTGTATAATGCATTAACGTTTTTCCAAGTGCTTTCAAGTATGTTATTTTATTTCTCTAAAATGTTGTATTCGTCTCATCAGCTGTCAAACAGATGGGACTGCTGTCTGTTCACTACAAGTAGAGTGCTTTAAAGGATAGAAATAATGTATAAAGCACTCTGAACTGACTGCAGATGGAATTACCTTAAGGTGCTAACCTTGGGTAGAAGCAGAGCTGTACCACCCTGGTGGTGTGATTTTAAGAGTTTGAAAAAGCCCCTACAGATCAAGAACAAACAACAGTCATAAAAGGAAAAACAAAAAACCCTCCCCTTCCCAACAGAAAACTCTTAATCTCTGTAACGTGTAAGGCTTCTCATCTTTTTCTGCTAAAATGCAAAGACCTTCAGGATATTCAACACTTTAAACTGTATTAGTTACTTGTATCTGAATGTAAAAGAACTTACCAGATGCTCTTGGAAAGGCTTTCAAGGTGCAAAGGATATAACAACCCAGAGATGAGATCCATAAGAAATAAAAATGAATATAGAAATGGCGGGGTGGGGCCAAAGGAAACAAATTTTATTAGCTTAACTGCTTTGTTATCCTAGAGAAACCCTGAAATTCTACATAAATAGAAGTTACTCGTATTATAATAATATGCCTAAAATCATTTATTAACTCTTGAAAGTAAGTGCAAATAAAAGAGCTCCAGTATTTGCTAAGAAAGACCAATTGTTCTCAACCTGTCATGATGAAATTAAAAACATTTCAACTACACATGGGCAGTACAAAGGCAATATATGCAACCAAAGTATTTGTACCCCCATAATATTCTGAAATTAAAGAAAAAAACATTTCAACTATGAGTAATATTTTCTTAAAATATCTAAGGCCAGTCATATTAGAAGCCTTGGTGGATAATGCACACACCCTTCCCCAACGTACACAAAATACACAAAACCTGCTGTAAGAAATTGACCTATGGACAGCAGACACACACACACACACACACACACACACACACACACACACATACACACAGAAGTCCTATTGATTACAAATTCTTTTGAAACTGGGAATAAGGCTGGAGACATAAAGATAAGAAATGAAGCCTCAGTCCAAACGCTACCCCCGATCCAGAAGAACCACAAATCCCGCCTGCTTACCACCACGCTCCTTGTTCCTCTTGTCTCACTCTGAGAGCTGCCACTGCAAGGTAATCCCGCCACTGCACCAACTGAAAGGGACATGCAGTGGCAAGTCCACCAAACCACAGAGCACTGGGCATAGTCAAGCACACGCTTACCAGAAGTTCACAATTACCTTATCATCTAACCAGCAGCCGGTAAGCAGAGAAAGGATGTGTATCAACCACCATTAGCTTAGCACAGCTCCCAATCTCCCTGACCACCACACCACACTTACATAGACGTTGTCCCCAAAACTATCATATCTCCCATTGGTTCTCTCAAAGGCCCATTCATTTCCCAAACTGTCGTTTGTTTTCCCGTAAGTGCCCTTCTCCCCCTTCCCTTTCCCAATTAAGATGGTATGTAAGTCCCAAATTCTAACTACCCCTTTGAGTCACATTTTTCTGTGAACGTCCATACATACATGAATAAAAATCTGTTTTTTCTCTTGCTAATCTGTCTTTTGTCAATTTAATTTGCAGGCCCCACATCACTGAATTAGAAGAGAAGTTTGTCCTCCCCAACAATTGTTTCCCAACACTATGGTCTTGCAAAGCACAAAGAAATTTTCTTAAAATGTAAATCAGAATATGTTGGTCCTTGTCTTAAAACTCTTGAGAGACTTCCACTGTAATTAAAATAAAATTCAAACTGCAAATCCTGCAAGATCTTCCTCTGCCTTTCTCTGCAGCCTCACGAGGCACTGCACACCTTCATTCTCCCTGTGAACCAGCCATGTTGGTCTTGAGGTTCCTACAGCATGCTGAACTCTGTCTTACTTTCGGACTCCTGCACTTGCCAGTCCCTCCTGTTTGGACCATCTTCCCCACTCTCTACATGTATCTATCACTCCTCCTAGCCCTTGGGATCTCACCTTAAATGCCACCTCCTCAGAAAGGAATTTTGATCACTCCATATGATGTAGGTTATCCACCACCCCATAGCCAAATCCTGCTGTTTCCAAATTTAGCCTCTTATTTCAGAGCAAGATGAAAATGAACATAATTTTAGAAAAACGCTTTTCAGTAACTTTCTAACCATTATTTTTTTTTAAAAAAAACTTCTTAGACTATCAACTCAACTTCTATTAGTTCATCCTCTGCTTCTACTGTCAACTTCCTCTGTTTCCCCCATTTTCTGACTGTTGGAGGAGGACATATGATAGATTTTTTTTTTTAATTTTGAAATATCCTCTCACACTTAGTTATTAACCAAGATCTTTAAGAAGTTGACTTCAATAATAAGGTTTGAGCTGTAAAAATCCATTTTCTTTCTTTCTCTCTTTCTTCTTCCTTTCCTTTCCTTTCTTTTCCTAGACAACGTCTCACTCTGTCACCCAGGCTAGAGTACAGTGGCAGCATCATAGCTCAATGCAGCCTTGAACACCTGGGCTCAAGCGATCCTCCTGCCTTAGCCTCCCAAGTAGCTGGGACTACAGGTGGGCACTACCATGCCTGGCTAATTATTTTTATTTTTGTAGAGACAGGGTCTCACTATCTTGTCCAGGCTGGGATCATAGGTGTGAGCTACCATGCTCAGCCCAAAAATCCATTTTCTGAAATTTTTCTTTATGAAACATCTGAATTTGTCATCTTATCAGATTTAATGTTTTTTCTGATGGTTAATTCTTCCATTTTGAACTCTTTACTATCCATACATTTATCCATCTTTCTATACAATAGTCTCTTACTTTCATGAAACCCTATGAACCAAAAAATGCTAATAATTGATGTTTTTCTAATTTTGCATCATCCGTTTTTGGGAAAAAATATACAATGATGTGCCATACTCTTATAGGAAATTTGAACTTCCATATAAACCCCATACCAAGACAATCTATTTCCAATATTGTACAATAATATGTGATTCTTGAACTAATATCCCTTAAGCACTATGAAGTCCTATAGCATTTGCAAATTAACAAAATTTTAATTGTGTTTTAAATCAGAGGTTGGAAAACTGTGGCCTCAGGCCAAATCCAACCTGGTATCTGTTTTTGTACAGCCCCTAAACTAAGAACAGTTTCTGTTTTTTAAATGGATGAAAAAAATGTTTAAAGGATAATATTTCTTAGCATGTGAAGATTGTATGAAATTCAAATTTCAGAGACCATCAGGTTTGTTGGAGCACAGCCACACCATTGGCCTACGCATTGTCTGTGGCTGCTTTCATGGTGCAATGGCAGAGTGGAGTAGTCACAACAGAGACTGTGTGTCCTGCAAAGCCTAAAATATCTGGGCCTTTACAGAAAAAAACTTGCTGACCCCTATTTTAAATATTTTTTTCTTAAAATATACTTTATTGAATTTTATTCTTTGAAAAATCAGTAATAATACATTTATGGAACAAATGATTATTCCCTTTTAGCCAAAATACTAATAAACCAGGACACTCTAATCCTAAATCATTACATATAAACAAGAATTTCCTACGCTATAGGCCACACTGGGCCTGCTTTTACCCAGGAAGCCAGACATATGCCCACCGTAGGGCTTCGTTCTGGCTCTTGCTTCTGTCTGGAATGCTCTTCTTCAAGACTGCCATGTGGATCATCCTCTCAGCTCCATGAAGACTTTGTGACACACAAAAACTGCATAGAATTACAACCCAGGACTCCCAATATCCTTACCTTGATCTTTTGTATTCCATAGCATTCAACACTATCTAACATACTCTGTAATTTACTTACTTAGTTTTGTTTCTTGTGTGTCTTGCCACATAAGCTGAGGGTTGCCCACCTTGTTTATTATGTATCTGGTACATAGAAGCTCCCAATAAATATTTGTAGAATAAATGAATGAATGGAATTTTCAATTAACATCAAATATTTACCGATTATACCCCCTTGAACTGGTACATCACATACATTATTTTATTTCTTTGAGGTTGTATTGTTCAAACAAGTGTATTAGTTTTGCACTTTGCTTCTTTCCTTACATAAGAGTTTGCTGTATATCTCTACCACTTTCACTTGAGCAACTAATAACTAGGACTTAACATATGGTTCCTTGGAAGAGGCTTAGCTGTGCCAGCACCTCAGGGAGCAGTAACTTGGATCCCACATCTGAGGTCCAGACTCCAAGCAGAAAAATATTCTCAAATGCCTTACTCCATGTAAAACAGACCAAAACAAAATCAAGCAAGCAGCATTTAAAAACACTCTGGATCTAAGACATCAAATGTCTTTCCCAAACAGCTTACTCAATAAATACCCAAGCCAACTTTGCTACACCTGCTCTGTATTTGTCTTGTAAATCCTTTACATAGCCATTCTCAATTCAAACATATGAATGAAAAACACAAATATAGTTTTATAACAAAAATGCAAAGAAATCATCCCCAATATAAGGAAAAGCAAAAAATTAAAATATAAACCATAGCAAATCATCCTTAATCATAAACCCTCCTTTATGCAAAAATGTGCTTGCTTTTCTTTAACTACAGGAACTCAGTTTTATCATAGGTATATTACAAGTCACTGCTGTTCGGGATACTTAGAAAAAGACAGCACTGACATAGAAATAGAAAATGTGAGTGGGTTGGTTAGGGATTCATTCAATAAAATCATTTTCCTTCCTAATTAGTGTGTGGGTAAAACAAAGACAGCATCAAGTGTGGATCCTATTGACAAGGATGTCAAGCTTCACGTGCCTGGTCTCTGCCCTTGAGGAGCAGACATCCCGGTAGGATGAACACAGATATACCAGTTAGTGATGCACCAGGATGAACTCCACGATAGGCATCCAGACAGCTAAGTGCCGAGCTGGGGCAGCACAAAAAGGACGAGGGCTGACTTTTCCTGAGGGGAATGTTCTCCAGGTCCGGCTCCTAAACATTCACCTCCATTACTCTTGCTCACTCTGCAGTTGCAGTATGTACACCTTTCTCAATCAGACAGTTTCCTCTCACTCCTTTGATTTTTACCCTCTGCTATTACAGTGTCCAGGAGGTATTTAAGAGTGTGGCTAACCCTGTTAGTGGTTATACTGTAGTGTCCAACAGGTTAGAATAAATACCTAAGCCAACTCTGCTAAATCTACTCTGTATTTGTCCTGTAATTTTTTTTTTTTTTTTGAGACAGGGTCTTGCTCTGTCTCACAGGCAATGCAACATCTGTTGCAGTGGAGTCATCACAGCTCACTGCAACTTCAAACTCTTGGATTCAAGCGATTCGCCTGCCTCAGCCTCCCAAGTAGCTAGGACTATAGGTATGTACCCCCACACTCAGCTAATTTTTCTATTTTTTGTAGAGATGGAGTCTAGCTCTTCCTTAGGCTGGTCTCAAACTCCTAACCTCAAGCAATCATCCCACCTCAGCTTCCCAAAGTGCTAGGATTACAGGCATGAGCCACCGTGCCCAGCCTCTTTATGCATTTATTTTTATGGATACCCAACTTTAACAATTTCAACGGCACAGACACAAAACAATTAAAAGATGTATTTAAGGGCAAGCAACACTTGAGATGCTAATAAACAATTTAGACAACTTTCCAATATTACACCTACATTGTACATCAGAATAGACCTGTATCACATTTAAATATGTTTATATTTATTCTGAATTGTGCACTAGTACATGATCAATGACAAGTCTCCATAGTATCTAATATGGGTATTGGTAGTCATGCACATAGCAAAATGAAAATGTTAAAATAGAACAATGAAGAAGAATTAGATATATCATACACGTGTCAAGAAAAAAGGGTTTTGATGGTGCCTGAGAGCAATAAGGTTAAATGGACATTTCAAACGGAAATTGTAGTTGTCACGCCTTAGATTAAAGGCCCTCCCAAGGACAGAGATTCTCAAATTGCTTTCAACATGCCATACAGAGGTTCTTCCTAAGTCCTATTTTTATAATGCTTGTAACGTATTGTGAAACCCCAAATTCCTATATAACGGAACAGTAAAAACTGAAGTGAGAGACACTTCCATCCAGTGTGTTAATTATGCAAAGGTTAAAAAAAATCAGGTCTCTTTAAATATTACCCAAAATGAAAGCAACAGGAAAACAATTGAAACACGGTCTACAGGACACCTATTGGCAACTTCTCTGCTGTGTGGCACACTGCAGGCATTCAAAAATCTATTTAATGAACAGATGAATGAATGAATGCAAAAACACAAAGACAAAAATTTACAAAATAAATACACTTTGGGAAAATAAAGAGAAAAAATGCCACCAGGCTTTCAGGAGACTATTAATATTAAACTAACACAATTACTTAAAAAGTACTTAATGTGAATTTAGTTAATGCTGAAAAATAAATATCTGCAGTTAGTACAAACCATATTATAAATCAGCAGAGTAACTCAATTATGGTCTATTCTCACACTGTACATATACTCTAACAACCAGCTTCTTAAACTCACTGACCATATCATTCATCAGTAGATGAAATAACCCATCCTGTCCTGCTGGTCACGTGACTACTGCTCAAGATCTTATGGGTAGGAAGACAGGCTATGGCAGGAAGTATAAGGCGTGTCCCCCCTACCACCCCATCCCATCCCATCCCATCCCACCCCGCCTCCACTCCCCACCCCCACCCCAGAAAGAGAAGGCAGAGAAAATGCATTCCAGGCTACTCCAACTCATCCAACAAATGCAGACACAGGGGACATCTGTGATTTATGATTTATGTTATTAGAGACCCCAGGGGAAACAATGAAAGTGGGAAGGGGTAGGTAAGTAATAATTATTAGTTGACTATAGACATAAGCATGATGTAAAACAAGTCTATTCATTTTTCTCACTATAAAAAAAACACTGCTTCCTCTCAGATTTAAACAGGTATTGACAACTTTACAGCTTATCTTTTAGTGCTCTTCAATAGCAATTATTTTAAGACAACCCATTTTTGTTAGTTAGTTAGTTAGTTTGTTTGTTTGTTTAGAGATGGCGTCTCACTATGTTGCCCAGGCTGGAGTGCAGTGGTGATTCACAGGCACAATCATAGCACGCTGTGGCCTGGATCTCCTGGGCTCAAGTGATCCTCCTGCCTCAGTCCCCCAAGTAGCTGAGTGGGACTACAGGCATGCACCACCACACGCAGCTTAAAACAACTCATTTTTTAAAGATGGGACTGGGGAAAGGGATAGAAAGAAAAAGAAGTCCTGAAACTAAGGAGCCTGTTACGTCCCTTCCATCCAACCTCTTTAAAGAGACGTAACTCTGGAGTAGACATTACATGGACCAAAGAGGACTAAGACTAGAGAATTATAATTTTTTGTTTGGAAATGTGAGGCAGCTACAAACTTTCTCCTAAAACAGAATACAGACAAACAGACCTAAAATATGACAAATTATCACCAACTCAAAAGTCGCCTTAACCTCATAATCACACGTGATATTTCTAATGAAATATATTGTTTCTTCATTTACTTTGAGGAGAAATATAATACCTTTGGTTTAGTCATCTCACTCCTAAATAGAAATGTATGTGGTGTTAAAAGGCAGTCATCTAACTGTTAGGAAATAAAATTTGGGTGAGTTTGCTTAAAACAGCTCCTTAACTTTGCCCAAAATTTTGAGAGTTGAGTGAAAATTGCTCTCAACTTTATATTGGAAGGTACATAACTGAGCTACTAGAAATTTTAAGTCTATTAACAAATGTGTGGCCAATGTTTAAGCCAAGGAAAAAAGGGTAATGAAAGGAAATGGGTAAAAATAGCAATTTCAAAGTATTGTCAGGAAAATTTAAAACAAAAAGATGAAAAGAAATGAATATAACTAGTAATTCACAGTGGGATCCCAATAACCAAGCTTAAAATGAAGACAAATTGAATTTCTTGAGTTACACAAATATTAGAAGAGCAGTGACCTGGAAAACACAGTCAAATCAGAGTTAAAGTAGGTCTGAGTGAAAGTCCCAGATCACACTGATTACTCTTTTTTCCCACAAAAACAAAGTTTATAAGATTTCAGAAAGAGAACCACGTGACCTCTCAATGAAATAGGTTACAAATGTGGGCACGTTTGGACAAAGTCCTACCTTAATACATGTACGTAGCATCTGCATTTCTATCCATTGAATAAGTATTGTTTTCCACCAAGGACCTTTGAAGTTTCATTTATTAATAACATTGCATCCAATAATCAAGGAAAAATAACCCAAAGCATCCTCCAGAAAGACGAATACCTTTGATCTGGTCTATGCCAGTGATCCTCAAACTTTTTGGAAAAGTCAACATTCCCATTATCCACTTTGCCCACCAAATACATTCTAATTTATTTTTGATAGTTCCATTTTCCAGAATTAAAATTACATGCTCCATAACTGTGTGACATTCCCTGGGGCCAATGGAAATTTCTAGACTTATCAGAAATCAAGGAGAAGGAGCCCTGCTCCCAGGGACAGAGGATATGCACAACTTGTTGCTGTAGATACTTCAGTGGGATGGTTTTTCTTTCTATGTTTATGCCTAGAAGGTGGGTTGGTTATGTAACAACAAAACTTGATCTTCAGAATCTCAACCTCTGATAGTCTACAAAGATCCTCAGGTTCTTGAAATGCTAGGGTCGGGGTGCTGATGTCTGAGCTAGATGCCCAGGCAGCAGAGAACATAGTTCAACATCGAATGAGCGCCTGGCATGTTCAAAGCATAGTACTTAAACTTCTATACAGACTCCATGGCCAGACATCTAGACAAGTATAAAAAGAATGATAAGTCATTTCCCCCGACCCTAAAAAAAGATTCTATTAAAAGGAAGAAGGAAACGTATCTAGAAAAAGAAAAGATGACAACAGTGAGAGAATTAGATAAAACTGCTAGGAGTGTTTCTCAAAAAGTGATTCAAAAACCAACAGCTACAGGAGCACCTGGCAGCAGGCCTTCAAAATGCACATCCCTGGGCCCTATCCCAGACCTGCTGAACAAAACCGCTGAGGGTGATGCCCAGGAATCTGCACCTTTAAGATGGCCCCCAGTGCATCTTATACACATTAAAATGTAGGGATAACTATATTCAAGGGACTTTTAAAAATGCACCTGTAACCTGCACTTTACATGGAAGGTAACAGAGAATTAGCCCTGAAGCAGAACAAGGTCAAGCTGCAAGTTAAGAAAGAATGTTTTCAGAAGCACATTTATTTTCACCGTGAGGTTAATTTGTTGTAATGAAAAGAAAACAAACATTTAATCCTCTGCAAAAGCAGACTATCTTACTCTAAAATACCTATTTTAATTAAATTCAGATATTTAATGTAAAATAAGATATGTAGTTCTAAAATGTTTTCAATGTTGTTATTCAGAATAATATTTGAGTGTCTCCATTATGTTATCAGTCTAATTTATGAAACCAGAAAACAAGTCCTGGTCATCGTACATAAATCAGGATTTAAAGTCTAACTATTAATAACTTACAAACTTTTAAAAAATATCTCATCTGCAAAAAGCTGACATTTTTCTACAGAATTAATGATTCCCTGACTATCGTAGTAGGAAGCAACTTCCTCAAACAGCCTTAGGCTCAGCTCCGCCAAGTCTCAACGGTGCTCCTAATGCTGGCCTGAAGGCAAACCCCAGCACGGACCCCCCTCCCAGACAGGGTCATGCGCCGCCTTCACAAGCCCTCCTGCTGCTCTGACCTGCTGCCTGAACTGTGTGTCTCCACATCACCTCCTCACTTCCCTGGGGCCTTCAAACAAGTTTTCCGATTTCTCTTACTGGATATCATTCTTTATTAAAACAATTATTTATAGCAACTCCAACCAAGGATCCAAAATAGCGAATAGTAATAAACTCTCTAATAAACTACAAGTCAAATTCAATTTTTAAAATACCGACACACTTTACATGGTGCAAGTAGATGCAATATAAAGGAGGTATATCAAATTTTGATGAATAATATATTTGGCAACCAGAAAAGGAAGAAGCAAGAAAACCTTTCACAAAAGAATACTTCTGCCAGGCATGGTTGCTCACGCCTATAATCCTAGCACTTTGGGAGGCCGAGGCAGGAAGATAGCTTGAGGCCAGGAGCTGGAGACCAGCATGAGCCAGAGCTAGACCCCGTCTCTACAAAAAAATAGAAAAATTACCCTGGCATGGTGGCGCACACCTGCTGTCCTAGCTACTGGGGAGACTGAAGCAGGAGGATCCCTTAAGCCCAGAAATTTGAGGTTGCAGTAAGCTATGATGATACCACAGCACCCTAGCCTGGGTGACATAACGAGACCCTGTCTCAAAAAAAAAAAAAAAAAGGAATACTTCTATAATTTAAAGTTACCCTTAACTTTTCTATTTTGTAATTTCTTATTTTTAATATCTTCCTTTCTTACACTTTATTTCAAGGTCCTTGAAATAAAGCTGAGTAAACAATACGACAGCATTTTAAGAAATGTTTTAACACAGAAAAATTCTCCAGGAGAAAAAACCATTTGTCCTTAACCATGACCTGTAGGCTTCACTATTATAAGTCCTTAACAGGACTGATCTTTAATGCAAAAAGTGACTTAGATTCCAGTGTCAAAAAATCACCCTCTCCTTCATGGAGCACATCAAATTCCAAATGGACTTTTTTTTTTCTTTGAGACAGAGTCCCACTCTGTCACTGTTGGTAGAGTGCAGTGGTGTCATCTTACCTCACTGCAAACTCCAACTCCTGGGCTCAAGAGATCCTCCTGTTTCAGCTTCTGTAGCTGAGACTACAGGCATGCACCACAATGCCTGGCTAATTCTTCTATTTTTAGTAGAGACGGGGTCTCCTCTTGCTCAGGTGATCCTCCCGCCTCAGCCTCCCAGAGTGCTAGGATTACAGGTATGAGCCACCACCCCCGGCCTGTATCATTTGTTAAAGCACTGACACTTTCATATGTTAAAAGTGCTTGGTATCAAAAATATTATTACTCAGATACATTTACTTTCTCAGTTTGACACACGATTTAACCAGTAGACAGTCAGATCAGGTGTTGAGAAGGAGGAAACCAGTGGTGTGCTGGTAAACGTTTAACAACTGGCTCCCTAAGAGGAAACAGCTTTGATTTGTAGCATTTGCCAATTTTCGTAGTGTAATCACTCCAACCAGGACCCGTTTCCAGCTACCACCATGATGTCGCTGAATACAGAGATGGGAAGAGAGGTGCACTACGGGATCTGAGAAGCTGGCATAAGCCAGCTCTAGCACAGCACTGAAGGAAGCCACAGCACACTGAAAACTGTCCCATGTCTTACGAAGACCCTCTCCCTGCCCCCTTGCTCTTGACGCTGCAGTCTTCCCCCAACAGCTCATCAATAATGCTTTGTCCAGCTCTTGTCCTTCCAAGCCACACCTTCAGCAATGCCCCTCTCTGAAACCACATTACATGGCCCTATGACTTAAAATGTTTATTAGTAAGAGAGAAGTCATGATTTTCCTCACCTCACAATATGATGTGATTGCTTGAAATGTTCTTCTGTGCTAAGTACTAAACGTCCTATAGCAAATTATATTAAATAAGGCTTAGGGCCTCTAATTTTTTTGGCTTGGTTTAGCAACTAATATAGCAGCAGGTAGGCACAAGCAGTTAAATATTACTAAATGGGCATTGTTTTAGAAATTAGACAGTAATTGTGAATTAATCAAATGATTTCTATATTTACCGTTAACATATTCATGCTCCTTTACATGAAAAATATCCTATAAAAATATGCAGTATGTTCTGCAAATATAAAGGCAGTCAGAGTTTCCTCTTTTAAAAATGCAATATTAACAGTATCATACAGAAACTAGTAACAATCCCCATTCCTGCCAACAGTGTGGCTTTGGATAAATTGCTCAACCTTGCTGTGTCTCCTTTTCTAAAATGAGAACCATAAACTTCTCTCAGAAGGTTTTTATAAGGACTAAATAAAAATATTATTAAAATGTGCAGTGCTGGCTGGTCTGAGTGCAGTGGTGTTTACAACTAATTGAACACAACCAGTTACAGATTCCTTTGTTCCTTCTCCACTCCCACTGCTTCACTTGACTAGCCTAAAAAAAAGAGAAAAAATGGCAGTGCTGATAATACTGATTATGCTCAAAAAATGGTAGCTACTAATTATTATAGTTTCTTACACAGTACCTCTCGTGGGCCTACCAGTTCCTTTATAAAAGCTTCTAGAGTTATGGCAGGAAAATTATGGCATTAAAACACTCAATATCCACGTGTTTTTGGACGTTCCCTGGGTGCTCTGACATCCCATGCCTCTGGACCCAAGTGCCACCACAGCCCCAAGTCTAACCTTGCCTAGGCTCTTACCACTCACGGCTGCTAACTCTGAACTCTGAGTCAAAGGCATAACCCTCTATAAAAATCAAGGCTAGAAGCCCTGCTCAATTGGAAACAGAACTAAAATGCATCGCTGGACTTTTAAGATTGTGAAAGCTAACAGAAGAAAGTCAAGAGAAACAATAACTCTACTTACAGCTTTGACTCGATGTTTGGACAATGATAAACAGAAATATATATGGAGAATGAAATGTAAATAACCTAAATAAACTAATGGAATTACTTCAACAGTAGAACAAAAGAATAAGTTACTATAATCAAGTATACCATAGGAATTCAGGAGTGCTTAAATGGGAAATCTATGAATGTAAAGGGTGAAAGACCATATCAAAGAGTTTCTTAAATGATTATCTCAATAAATGCCAAAGTGGCATTCAATAAAAGTTCGCACCTATTTATTATGCCTTAAAATCTTTTTAAAAATTAGGAACAAAACAGTTCCTTATCAGGACAAACAAACAGTAAATAATATGTGCATAGCTTAACGCAAGGGGCATGTTCATCACAACTCAGAGCAAAGCATGGTTCTGGAAGTCCCGGCCAATGTACTAAGATGTCTAAGAGAAATGAGAGACATGACTAAGGAAAATGAGAAGAGAAAATGATCCTTATCAGTGAACACCTGTCTCCTACTTCCTGGAGAAAATAAAATCATCAAATGAGGAATCTAGCTACTTTCTACCACTAAAAGTACAAATTTACCTGCAACTTCCCCCATATTTTCCTCTTTCCTTTCCTTTTCCTTAGAAGAGGTGTCCCTCTATCCTCCTTATGTATAAAGGAATGATCCTAACCCAGTCTCCAGCCTCTCAATCACTCTGTCCTTTCTTTCTCTTACATTCAGTGGCTCCTACTTTCAGGCTCTAATCCTCCCATCATGTTCCCTTTCAAGGTCCCTGGCCCACAAGACCCTCCCCAGTCAGCTTTCTTACTGTTACAGCAACAGTAGCTCTCCTTACCCCATCTTGTACAACCCTCCTCACGCACCCCACGTCCAGCCCTGCTGGCCTGCTTGTTAAACTTCAAACACATAAGAGGCCCCGTTTGCAACCATCTAGATTCCCTCTGTCTACACAAATATCAGCATGGCTTGAATGCTCACTTTCTCCATTACCCAATGTTCTGTATATCTGTCTTGTTTATTGTTGGTTTCTCCCCAACTAGAATGTAAGCCTCATGATGACAGTGATATTTGCCTGGCACACAGTGGTCATTCAATAAATACTCACTGAATGAATCAATCAAAAGGAAGACCTGTTGATGGAACTGATCCCAATTAGGATCTGAAGGCACAAGCAAACCACAACAACATTGGACACACATCCCAGCTTGCTTCTTCCTGCCATTTATTGGTACTCCATCAACCCAAGCCTATGGTCACATGGGATTTTCCTATGGTGAATTCACTTAGTATGACAACAAAATGAGCCCAGCTCTCAACAGGCATCAGCTGGAGTAGAATGCTATAATGCAAAAGCCCCATTTGAGGTACCTGAAAAATTGCAGAAACAGGACATTTCCAGAGGAAAGAATTTCTGGTCCACTTTGCATAAAAAGAGAGGTAGAGTGTGTGGTATGGGCCTCACTGATTAACAGCAGTAAAGAAAGAATTGTTAAGGACTCACAAGGCACAAGACAAAAGGGTATGGGGAAGAAGCATGTGTTATACCTTCCCGATGGAGCTCACTATGTAAGAATATTTTTCCCATGTCTATACTCACCAAAAGGGCCCCACTGCAAAGAAGCTTATTAATATTCTGGTCATAAATCTCTTTCTTCAGCCATCTCAGTATTGGCATGATAAGTATTTTTTTTTTAGGCTAGTGAAGTGAAGCGTGACAAGTATTTATCGAATAAATTAAGAAATGCAGATGAAATGACTATATAACTAAAATACCCAAGAGAATCAATTTAAAACATTTTAATCTGCCAAATATAGAATAAGATGGTTAATTAAAAGTTAAAATTAAAAAAGCAGCAGAATTTTACATAGATCAGCAATGAGGAGTTTGAAAATATAGTTTTAAAATAAACCAAACTACAAGAACAACAAAAAGTAAATATGAATACCCTAGCTAGAAATGCATGGACACTATATAAAGACCATAAAAAATTTTACTAAGAAGTAGAAAAAAAGATTTGAACAAATGAAAATTATATACTCCTTGGATTGGAAAAAAAATAATGAATATTTTAAAGACACAAATTGTTCTCTAATGAAGCTATAGGTTTAATATAATTCTAGTGGCAATAGTTTCGTCTCTATAAAATTTTTCTAGACTTTTCCACGCAAATAGAATAGAACCCCTAAATAAAAATAAGTGATGGGCAGAGGACTGCAGTCCTGACAGATAAGATATTAAACAAATTATAAACCCACAAAAGTAAAATACTTTGGAATTGTTACAAGAACACAGAAAGATATTCAGAAATAGACTGTGGTAGTTATAGGAATGTAATATAAGGTAAAGGATACTTAGAAAAAATTGTCTCAGTATACACGAAAACAAATTTGAGGTAAAGAACTAAAAGTTAAAATATTGTAAAAGTATGAAAAGGAAGAATATTGTGCTAAATATTTTCTTTAAATCTAAATGGGCAGATTTCACAACCATAAAGAGTAAAACTTTTACATATTCAAAATGATATAACCAAAATATAAATCACCAGAACGACAGAGACTTTGTCCTAATTATTGCCATATCTTCAGGGCCTAGAATAGCGACTGCTGCCGTTTAGATTTGCAAATAACTCACTTTTTTCAAATGATAGCACTCGAGTCAGCACTTCCATGGACAGCACTCCCATTCCTTCAAATCAAACTTAGTACACATTCTCCAACAATAAAAAAATAGTTAAAAATATCTACAATTTCTCTAAAGAATTCAGCCAGGATTCTGACGGGGATTGTATTTAATTTGTAGATCACTTTGGGGAGTATTGACACTGTTAAATCTTCCAGTCAATGAACATAGGATGTTTTTCCAAATATTTAGATCTTCTCTAATCTCTTTGAACAATGATTTATAGTTTTCAAAGTATGAATTCTACATTTCTTTCATTAAATTTATTTCTAAGTGGTATATTCTTTTTGATGCTATTATAAATAGAATTGTTTTCTTAACTTCATTTTTGGATCATTTGTTGCAAGTATATAGAAATACAACGGGTTTTTGTGTATTGATCTTGTACCCTGCAACTTTGCTGAAATAATTTATTAGTTCTAATAGCTATTTACTGAATTGCTGAGAATATTCTATGTACATGATAATATCATCTGCATATAGAGGTAGTTTTACTTCTTCTTTTCCAATATGGATGCCTTTTATTTCTTTTTTTCTTTTCCTCCAATTGCCCTGGCTAGACCTCCAGTACAATATTGAATAGAAGTGGCAAGAACAGACACCTCTGTATTGTTCCTCATCTTAGAGGGAAAGCATCCAGTCCTTCACCGCTAAGTATGATGTTAGCTATGTGTTTTTCATAGATGCCTTTTATCAGATTGAGGAAGTTCCCCTCTGCATATTCCTAGTTTACTAGGAGTTTTCATCATGAGTGGGTGTTGGATTTTGTCAAATCCTCTTTCTGAGTCTATTGAAATGATCCCCTAATTTTTTTCTTTGTATTGATATGACGCATTACATTCAATGATACTCTGATGTTAAACCAGTCTTGCATTCCTGGGATAAAGCAGCCCATTCTAAATATAGAATTTCAAGGGACCCAGGATCGTCAAAACAATCTTGAAAAAAAAAAAATAACAAAGTAGAAGGCTCACAATTCTCAAATTCAAAACTTATTACAAAGCAAGGGTAATTAAGAGAGTGTGATACTGGCACAAGGAATGGATATATAGATCAGTTGAACAGAACTGAGAGTTCAAAAATAAACCCATGTATTTATGGTCAACAGATTTTCGACAAAGGTGCCAAGATCATACAATGGGGAAAGAATAGTCTTTTCAACAAATGGTGCTGGGATATCCACATGTAGAAAATAAAGTTGGACACTTACCTCATAAAAAATTAACTGTAAATGGATCAAAGACCTAAATGTAAGAGCAAAACTATAAATGTCTTAAAAGAAAACATAAAATAAACCTTTATAACCTTGTTTTTGGCAGAAGATCCTTAGATATAACACCCAAATCATGAGCAATGAAAGAAAAAGTAGATAAATTAGACTTCATCAAAATTAAGAATTTTTGTGCTTCAAAGGATGCCATCAAGAAAGTGCAAAGACAGACTACAGAATAGGAAAAAACTTGCAAATTATATCTAATATGAGACTTGTATCTAGAATACATAAAGAACTCTTACAGCTCAATAATAAAAAGGCAAAGAACCCAATTTTAAAATGGGAAAGGAAATGAATAGACATTTATCCAAAAAAGACAATACAAATGATCATTGTGCACATGAAATGATGCTCAATATCATTAGTCATTAGGAAAATCCAAACGAAAACTACAATGAAATACCTCTTCATACTCCTAAGTGTTGGGGAGGATGTAGAAATATTGGAACTTTCATACACTGCTGGTGGAAACGTTAAATGATGCAGCTACTTTGAAAAACAGTCTGTTAGTTCCTTAAATAATTAAACACAGAGCTACCATATGGTCCAGCCATTACATTCTAGGGTATATTTCCAAGAGAAATAAGAACACATGTCCACACAGAAACATGTATGTGTGTGAATGTTTACAGCAGAATTATTCATAACGAAAGGGTGGAAACAACCCAAATGCCCCTCAGTTGATGAATGGATAAGTGAAATGTGATCTATCCAGACAAGGGAATATTACTGAGCCCTAAAAAGGAATGAAGTTCTAATGCATGCTACAATATGAATGAACCTTGAGAACATTACGCAAAGTGAAAGAAGCCAATTACAAAAGACCACGTATTACATGACTCCATTCATATGAAATGTCCAGAATAGGGAACTCTTTAGACAGAAAGAAAGTAGATCATTAGTGCCTAGGAATGGAGTGGTGGGGCGAAAGGAGGTAGGGGAAGGAGGTGAGAGGGAGATCACACAGGGTTTCTTTTTGGAGCGAGGAAAAGTTCTAAAGCTGACTGTGAATAGACTGAATCTGTTGAATTGTAAACTTTAATTGGCTGAATTATATGGCCTGTATACTATATCTCAAAGAAGCTGTTAAAAATATTTGAAATTCATGAGGCATAATTTTTATGAGTGCTTAAATTTAAAGCACTCAAAGAAATTGATAGGAAATGTAGTAAAGTCCTCAAAAAGAAATGGGAAAAGGTAAAAGCAGCCAATTCACAAGAAAAGAAATACAAACGGAAATACAAACAGAAAAAAGTTCAGAGTCACCAGTTGCTGAAACAAAATGAAAACAAAGCATCCTTTGCCTATCAAATTAGCATGGTGTTCAGGAGAGGAGCAAGCACAGCACATTAGATATAAATATATTAGATACACACGCACATACACACATACACACAGAGATTACATGTTGTGGGAGTTTGTGACTTAAAAATCCCCAAGGACACACACACATACACACATGTACACAGGAAGGAAGTACACCAAAGGAGTATTAGTGGTTATGCGGTACTGTAAAATTATATAGATGGATTACAATCAGTAAATATTATTTTCTAGGCATACAAAATAGTAGTTGTTAAAAATAAAACATGCAAATGAGATTTTCTAATTAATCAAAAGAGCAATGAAGAAGGGAGCATTCTGGAGAGAAACATAGGCAGCTGCCCACAGCAGAGTGATCACAGAAACGTTTCTGTTGGTACAACCCAACACCAAGGCATGGAGGCAAGGGGTGCTGTGGGATGTGCTCCGCCATGCAGTAAACAACCTCATTCATTACCTGCTTTAGAAGTAACAAGCTGCAGCACAAGAGGTCGTCTTGTTACAATGCCCGACCCTCGAGGGAGAAAGTCCCTAAAAAAATAAGAAATAAAAGATTAGGGATTAATCAGCTACAAATTTATAAGTCAAGTTCCACAGTAATTCTCCTAATTCCCAACCTTTCAATGTATCAAAGAATGCTAGACTCATCTTATAAAAGAAGCATTTGCAAAGTTTTAAAAAATAGAGTGAAGAGGGCATTATATTGAATATTAATGCATATGAATTATCATAATGACCTCACTGGAACACGTCATTTATTAATTTAGCTAGAATAAATAAAAGTTTGCATTAAGTTTCTGTGTACTATCAATTCATTTTGATTTTAAGTGAATCAGTATTAATAAAAACATTTGATGCTGAAATTAATCCTCAAACTCTTTTTGACGATTAAGAAATTCAGTATTCTCTATGGCCTTGAGATGAACATTACCACCATCAAATACTGATCATTACTAGAGGCACATTAGATTGTATCTTCTAAATGTACTGAAAATTTTCTCCAACAAAAGGACACAAAATATGTGGAATAAAGTAGAAGTAAATATTGTGTCTATAGAAATTAACAGCAGAAAAAATATTGCAACTTGAGTTCTGCTTGTTCTTATTCCTGATAAACGGCAGTTTTGATAAATAAATATATTTTAAATGACATATTAATATACAGACCAATAAAACTACAGCAAAGAAAGTACTACATAAAATTACATCTGCAATGCCACATAAGTTATTACTAACTCTTCAATGTCAAAGATACCATAAACATGCCAAGATCATAGTTTTTCAATACATTTAGAATGCCTCACAACTTTTAGAGGAATCATCACAGAATTCGATTCAAAGTAAACTTCTCACTCAACATCAGTGTTTCTCAAAAAGTGGTTCCAGGAACACCAGAAAGTGTTACGACTGTGCTGTACAGATACCCAGGACCCATCCTGAAACTACAGATTCATAACACGCAGGGGCAGGTGTGTGGCATCTGTACTTCTAACAACCTCCCAGAGGATTCTGATGCTCACCAAAGTTTGAAAAACACTGGCCTCAAGTCAAGATATGTTACTCAACAGTTCAGTGCGTGATAATGGTATGGGGCATACTATGAGTTTTGCAAGAAATTTGGCAGAACAGAGCTTCAACACAGCTGGGATTTCAATGAACAGCAGCTTATAAAATAGGCAAAGGCCAGGCAGAACACTCCAAAACCCAAGCCTTTAGCTGCACTGATACTTTGGAATGGAGAGTCACAGAGACAGAATCAAGCAAAATTTCCCCTACTACACCTAATTTATTTTACAGGTGCTAGTGTATGTTCTGACAGAGGAAATAACGCTAAACAGTCTCTTCACTAGGTTAATGACTTTTCTCCTTAACTCCAAGGCTGATGTTCATTTAGAATGTCACTGTATGTGACTACAATGCAGAATAGTGAAACCACAGATTTGTATTTCCTCTTTAAAATTACACCTGAAATAAATGATATTATTTATTCATCAAAAACAATTCTCTAAGAAACTAAGAAGTGCTAGGGAGATGCTGTGGACATGGATTCATTCTAGGTAGACAACAAGAGTTTGGAATCTAATGGGCACATAAAGACATGCACGTAGAAAACCATTATAGAAGGGAACAGATGAACTACACTGGAGTTCAGAAAAGAGAGAGACTAATACTCTTCTCATGATGATATTTTGATATATCCAAATATATATAACTGAATACTTATACTTTTAATGTTCTCCAGTTCTCCAATTATTCTATATTAGAATAATTGCTAGTTGGGATGGTTTCCATAATCACTTCAAATTTAATCAAAATGAGCAAAGCACCACTCTATGCCTAGATCCAAAAAGGAAGAGGTTAATTTGAAGATCAAAATGAATGAACGGAAAACAAAACAAAAGTCCAGAGTAAAGAGACAAAGGGAATCTGAGCTGTGAGGACCATGAATGAGATTTTAAGATGTATAGATGCCAAAGAGAAATGATGAATGGCCATTTCACAAATAAATAAAATATTTTCTTTAAACAAACAAGCAAAAAAGAGGTAGAGAAGGAAAGACAGAGGGGAAAAAAGAAGGAAGAAAAGAGGTCTAGTCACTTAAATAATCTTCATGTTTAGACTTGCTTTGACTCATGCATGTAACCATACAGTTATAATGTAGATTTATAACAATCACTTTGAACAATGCTTTCATTAAAGCAAAATAGTATATATCAAACATTTTAAATGCAAATAATTACCATATGTTTGGCTGCAAAGTAAACTTACAGATATTAATACACCTAATGCTTTTATCTACTTTCCTTTTCTTTGAGACAGGGTCTCACCCTGTCACCCAAGCTAGAGTGCAGTGGTTCCATAATAGCTCACTGCAACCCCAAATTCCTGGGCTCAAACGATCCTCCTGCCTCAGCCTCCCAAGTAGCTGGGACTACAGGCACACACCCACCATGCTGGGCTAATTTTTCTATTTTTAGTAGAGATGGGGTCTTGCTCTAGCCCGGGATGGTCTCCAACTCCTGGCCGCAAGCAATCCTACTGCCTCAGCCTCCCAGAATGCTAGGATTACAAGTGTGAGCCGCTGTGCTGGGCCCTCTCTATCTACTTTTTTATTAAGCAAACAGAACTTTGCATTAAGAGTAATAAATGGATTCAGATATTCAACCCCCTTCTTATTAACTCACTTACTGTCTCCCTTCATGGCTCTTACCAGTCCTACCTCCAACACATACACGTTCACCAAAAGTCAAAAGATTTGATAACCAAATCTTGTTATTTGGAAGTCTTTCCAGTTCTCAGGAATGTCTGAAATGCAATAAAACACTAGAGGGAAATTTCCCTCTTCTGAAGAGTGAGCAGTTCATTTGGCATCCTAAACATATATCTCATTCTGATGACCCAGCAAAATAAAAACCATATGCCCAAAATAAAAACCACACACTCCCGTTGTGTGAGCTCAGGGGATGAGTCTTTGAGCAACAGACAGAGAACCTTGCTTTAAATACCATCTCTATCACTGAATGGGTAAAATTCTCTCTGAAACTCAGTTTCTTTTACTACTAAACTGAAATAATCCTACCTATGCCCCAAATTGTATAGATCAAATGAAATGCAACATATAGGCAACATTTTAAAACCCAAGCACCATAGAAAAATGTGTTACTATTATTAATGCTACAATATGCCACAATGTGCTTTCCCTGATACTGTAGTATTCTCTTACCTAAAAAAATTAAGTTCCTACATACAATATTTTAACATTTCATGAATAGAATTTGGAGATGAGGAACCACAAATCCTACCTGAACTGTCCTCTTGGTGTTGACAAGCTGCAATGGTTTGGAAAGCTCTTATCCCTGCCCCCATCAACAAGGAGCAAAGGCACTGACACAAACAATCTTGAATAATTCATTAGCCATTGAGCGCAATCATACTTGAATTTTATTATTTTCTGTGCAACAGGTGGTTGCTTTTCTCCCATAAGCATATCTTATGAGAAAATTACTTTGTTAAATTAATACAGTAAGCAGGATGGTGGCCATGGAAGTCGGAATCCGCTAAGGAGTGCATAACAACTCACTTGTGGAATCAACTGGCCAAAATGAAATTTAAAAATTATTTTTAAAATTAATTAATATAGGAAAATTAGTGACTGTACCTTTAGTATTACTTTGGATGTAAAGACTATACTTTATTAAAAATTCATTGTCTAATAAATATATACAAAAAGAAAATATGCATTCCGTTTTCCTCCAAAATGGACCTTCAAGGTAAAGCATAAGAAGAGTAATCTTTTTTTTTTTTTGAGACAGGGTCTTGCTTTGTCCCCCAGGCTAGAGTGCAGAGGCATCATCATAGCTCACTACTACCTCAAACCGCTGGACTCAAGCAATCCTCCTTCCCCAGCCTCCCAAGTAGCTGGGATGACAGGCACGCATCACTTTGCTTGGCTAATTTTTCTATTTTTAGTAGAGATGGGGTCTCACTCTTGCTCAGGCTGGTCTCCAACTCCTGAGCTCAATCAATCCTCCCAACCTCAGCCTCTCAGGGTGCTAGGACTACAAGTGTGAGCCACCACACTCCGCTGAGAAATCTTAAGACTCAGAATAATTAAATTAACTCCATTCTATTGCCTGGATGCCTTACTTATGGTTGGACTGTACAGATTTTTAGGCAGGGGGAGTGCTTCCCTCTGGATGCCACACAGCAATTACAACTCAAATGCCTTTCTTCTCTCTCAACACACCTCAATAAAGTGTTAATGTGCATAATCATAACAGCTGGTCTTCAGGCAATAAGTCAATGCTATTTTATGGCTTCCTGACTCCTAGACAAAAAATAGAGAACAATTCCCACACAATGGTCTAAGAACCATCTTGATAATGTCTCTTATTAGCTCTTCCAGAACCTTAGTTACCAGGAAATATTATTATTGCTCCACAAGGAAATGAATGACCTTTGGAAGCCTGAAAAAGGAAAGCACACTGGCTGTATCACCAAAGCTAAAAGGAATTTTCTCCCTTGGCAGCAAATAAAGTAACTAAAGAAATGGTTGCCTTCGGTATGGATGTAAATGATCATTAACCAGACAATCCGTACAGTAACTGAATGTTCACCATCTGCCCTTGACTGAAGATGGGAGCCATAACTCATAGTCTCCTAGAAGTTAATTCATCGTAGCTGATTCATTCACAGATAAATAAGCTTAGTCTTGGAGGAGAACGATACGCAAATGACTACAATAAGCGCAACAGGTACTACGGTTAAGCTCCACACAAGGTGCAGTACTGATGTAGATCTAGGAAGGTCTTGGAGGACCTGCCAGAAACAATCTCGGAGAAGAAACATGAGGTAGGAGGCACTTTACAGAGAATCAGGATGTGCAAAGACATGAAAGACCAAAATAGCACAGAACATTAAGGAACTGTAAATATTAAAGAAAGGTCAGAATGAGATGGAGAAGAGTCTGGAGAAGGAAGCAGGAGCTGACCTGAGAAGCCTTCATGGGTAGTTTGTGTTTGTTTGTTTTCTGTGAGAACAGGAAGGCACTGAAGAGTTTTAAGTAATCAGATTTGCATTTCAAAATAATCACTGGGGACTATATAGAGAACGTTGAAAAAGCAAAGACTAAGGACAGGGAGACTAGTCGCCAGCCAGTCTAGGTCATTCAGAAAGATAATGAAGTTTAAGTCCAAGGCAGTAATGGGGGAGATGGAGAGAAGACAAATGGCAGGATTTAATGGTCACTTTGATGTGAAATGCAGTGGTATGGAGGAATCAGTGTACATTTCACATTTCTAGTTTGAGTGGATGGACAGACAGTGATACCACAACCAGGAAAGGAAATACAGGAAGATCTGGTTATAAGTGATGTTTATATAGTGCTCGCCATGTGCTAGCGCCAGCCTAATTGCTTTACACATATTAACTTACTTGATCACATAACAATCCTATGAGGTAGGTGCTATTGTTATTTATTTTCACTTCACATACCAGAAAACTGAGGCACAGAAAAGTCACGTAATCTGCACAGGGTCACAAAGATAGTAAGTAATATTTGAGGCCCAAACCTTGAGAGTCTAACCCTAGCATCTGTGCTCTTGACCACTGACTATGATACACTGTAAAAAAAAAAAGGTCAGGCAGGAAGATGAGGGGCCCATATTAGTACATATTGATCTTTACATGCCTGGGGAATACCCAAATGGAGACAAGTACATAGTTAGACTGAACAGCTGAAACTCAAGATGAAAGTCCTGGCTGGAGATAATAATTTGACAGCCATCAACAGAGCAGGCAGTTGAAGCCAAAAGAATAGATGAGCAGCAGAAATGGAGTGGGAAAGTGATTACTATGGACTCTCAGAAATACCAACACTTAACAGGTACCTGAAAGAAGTAGAACTAAGATATTGAAAGGGCACCTGTGGAGAGATATGCCAAATACTAGAACTCAAAAGTCACACAAACCTCTTAAACATTTCCATTTAGATGTCTGGCAACCAACATCTCTACAACTCAATTCCTTATAATCTATCCAACATGCCCTTCCTTCTTTCCCAATCATAACCTATATCATCAGCATCCATATATATATATATTTATATATACACACACACATCAGCTAAGCCAAGCACCTGGGAGTCATCCATCCTCCATCTAGCTCTATCTTCATGCTCCAAACAATCATCAAGTCCTGCTGATTCTACCTTCTTAATATCTCTTCAAGTTATCCTCTCTTCTCTATTTCGATCACCGAACTTCAGGGGACACCAACTCTCACATAGACTGCTGCAATAATCTCACAATTAATTTCCCTGCATCCAGTTTGAGCATCCTCCAATACAACTTCAACAGTGACATAAGTTCCACCACATCATTTCCAGATTTAAATCATTAAACGACTCCCCATCATCTTTGGCATGAAATCCAAACCTTAGTATCACATACAAAATCTTTCATTTCTCAACACTCCCCCAGAGAAACCCTGCATCAGAGGCATAGGACTCCTTATAACTAATTTAACCTTTTACTTTAGCAAATATGCTTTATGTGCCTACTACATGTTAAATGCAGCTTTAGGCACTGGAGCTACAACAGCAAACAAAGCAGAACAAAAGCCTTGCCCTCTAGTGGGCGTCTCTACGCACACCTGCGTTCTCACACTTGGTGCCTAGGCACACACCCAACCTCTTCATAGGATACCCTCCCCCTGCTTCTCCCTCTAGCCAATTTCTACTAATCTTCAACACTCAGCTCCATGTCATCTTCTCTGGGAGCCTTCTTTGAGACCCCCGCACCCTGTACATGCCTCTATCTAAGCTCTCAACACACACTTGTCACATTGCTCCGATCACAAGTCTGCTCCCTCACTCCTGAGTGTTTCCCAGTGCCTCCTTCAGTGCCCAGGTGCGTTTAATGACCTGCTTTTTTTTTTTCTTCCTAAAATTTTATTGGGGGAAAACTACAAAACATTTACAGTACAATGTTTACAGTCACAATTTGTAGTGAGCTGATTTCCCAAAATATATTACCACTCAAGTTGACTTATCTTGTTACATTCAAAA
>CAUYRT010096152.1:0-41676 GCA_963574885.1 Lepilemur ruficaudatus
TCCCAGCTACTCGGGAGGCTGAGGCAGAAGGATTGCTTGAGCCCAGGAGTTTGAGGTTGCTGTGAGCTAAGCTGACGCCACGGCACTCAGTCTAGCCCAGGCAACAGAGTGAGACTCTGTCTCAAAAAAAAAAAAAAAAAACAGTTTCAGTGGAATTAATATCAGTTATTCTTTGTATGTCTGGGAGAATTCAGCTGTGAATCCATCTGGTCATCTGGTATATAGCCCTATGAGACATTTTACAAGTTTAAAATTTATTGCAATTAAAATCCTCTTTAATAGTGTTAATTCTACATTAAAAATTTAATATAAAGTATAAGGTTTTAATATGAAAAAGCTATTGTCATTTCTTTCTATGTGAAATATTTCTTTCTATGTGAAAACATTGTAATTTTTTCTTTGACATAAAATCACACTAATTTTTCATATATGTATATATAAATTATATAAATACATTAAATAAAGCATTAAGTTGTTTAATATTTTAAATAAATTATATTTATTTAAATAAAATTATAATTATTTAGTTCAAAGAAATAGGAAAAGTTTCAGAGAGAGATTATTCTTTATTTCTTTAGCAAAATTCATTCATAAAGTATATGTTTTTAACTAGATAAGTGGAAGGAAAATTATGCTTGCACTCTTTTCCTCCCACAATATTTTTTCTCAAAGTAAAAAAATAAATAAAACAGCAACATTTGTAGAAATTGACAAGCTGACTCCAAAGCTTATGTGAAAATACAAAACAACTAGAATAGACAAAACAATTTTGAAAAAGAATAATGACAAATGACTCTCACTATTAGAGATCATGGTTTACTATAAAGCTACAGTAATAAAGATAGTAGTATCACTGGGATAAGGGTAAAATATGGATCAATGGAATAAAGAATTCACAAATTGACCAACACTTATTAAATAGTCAACTAATTTTTCACAAATATGCCAAAGTAATTCAGTGGGAAAGGACTAGTTTTTTAAGAAAATTGAACATCTGTATGTGAAGAAATGATTCTCTAATCCTACTTCACAAAAAATTACATCTAAGTAGATCTTTAGCTTATATATAAGGTCCAAAGAGGAAATTACAAAGTAAATTAGAGAATATTTCTAACTGAATAGTAATAAAAACAAAGCATGTTAAAATTCATCTATAGCAGTGCTTAGAAGAAAATTTATAGCTTTAAATACCTCTATTAGTAAAAATGAAATTTGTAAAGCAATGACTTACTTTCCACATTAGAAATCAGAAAAAGAACTAATTAGAGAAAAAAAAATAATAAAAATAAGAATGGAAATTAATGATAAAGAAATAGAAAACAGTATTGAAAATATTGTTTTTAACAAATCCAAAGGTGGTCTTTTGAAAAGATTAATACAAATGATGAGACTGATTAAAATGAATAAAAAGAGAAAGGGAGAAAATAGTTTTACTTCTGGATATTTATTCACAATTTCCACGAAAAATATTTTTACAAAAATGTGTATAGTATCATTATTCATAATAACCAGAAACCTGAAAACACCCAAATATCCAAGTAGAAAATGAATTAAAAAACTGTAGTTTATTCAAATATTGAAATACAGTTTAGCAATAAAAAAGGAAAAAAATTATACACAAAAGCAGAGGAAAACATCAAAAACATATTGAATTAAAGAAGGAAGACAAATATCTCACACTTTATGATTCTATTAATATGAAGCTATTAACAAAAAACAGGCAAAATTAATGCATGGTAATAAGAATTGGAAAGTGGTTGCATTCAGGAGTATTGACTGGAAATATATATAAGCCAAGTTTCTGGAAGGTGGAGGTTTTCTGTATCTGGTGAGGGATGACAGTCACATGGGTGTACACAATTGTCCAAATTCATCTATCTAAATACTTCAGATCTGTGTATTTAATTTTATATAAATTACACCAAAATACATTAAAGTTCATTAAATAAATGAACTTTAAAATCAGTAAGAAATAGGCCAAACATACATAGGCTACAGGTACATATTTTAAGATTTTTAAACAGATGTTAATGTGAGAATTCTTGACAGCCAGAATCTATGGTGAAAGAGGCAGTATTGAAACTATTAGAATAACAAACAGATGAAAATCATGTAATGTACTTTCTTAAGTTAAGAAAAAAGTGGTTTCTGATTAAGCAAAGACAAATCAAAAACATCCTCAAGGGTTAAATCATGTAATTAATATTAAATAATTGTTTATATTTTCTATCCTATATGATTATTTTTTGTGACTTTTAAAGATACAATGTTTTTAATGGTTTATAACTGATTCTCACAAAATTTTTATGGGATCAAGTATCCATAATTCTTGCTAGCTTTTCACTTTTTTCTATGCAACTGATATTTAATATTCCATATATATGGTAATACATTTATTTTAATTTACATCAAACTTAAGAGGAAGTAAGGAAACACAAGTGTAGCTTAAGTAATATAGGTAGCTATGAAAAGCCATAATTTGAGCAATCTTAGATCATGTTGTGTATCCCATGGCTTGAATATATGTCGGGAAAATGAGTGATCATATTCTTTACGCTTGATCTTAGCGAAAAGGCCAAGAATCAATGATCATATTCTTTAAAGAGCTCTTAAGAGAAATTACAACACTTCCTTTTCAAATATATCCTTGAATATTTATAAAAATTCTTCATCCACAAGAGCAAAGTCCAGAAAATAAGTAGAAGCTTTTATGGGGAATGTTAAGATAACTAGAATTAGGAGATGTCAAAATTGCAGGCATAATCTACTTTTAACAAATTTACCATCTTTTATTCATTGCTTAAGCTGCATTACCTGTGCATTGTAATTTCACTGTGAATGAAATCTTTGCATACTCTTAACAACAGAGAGACAAAGTCTAGGGCTAGGCTATCAGGAAAAGCCACAAAAGCTGCTGCTCAGTGTGCTGCAAGCTTTCTGAGTTTTACATGAAGAGGTCAGAATTTTCTTGGAGAGTCACTTTCCAAGTATGGCATGCTTACAATAATTAGTATCCTGACTACTCAGAAGATGGTTGTAGACACAGCTGTTGTTTAAGGTAGCAGTCACATCAATGGCAAGTCACTAGATATTGATTTGTGCAGTGACATCCTTCTAACTATGTCATCTGAGTGAAAGAAACCCCAAATTAACCAATAATAAAGTGTTAGAAGTTGTAGTAGCTGCTCTCTTGGGACTTGTTCTATAAGAGTATAGATGCCACTCCTTTATCCATGCCATCAATCCTGCTAAACGACTCATGTTGACATTAAGTTGGCCAAAGGACAATGTAAAGCCTACAATAGTGCTATATCCCACATTAGTAAGTGTATATGCACATGCCATTTTTATATTAGTTTTCTATATATTTAGGTAATAATGTATGTATATCCATCTATATAAAATGCTCATATATGCTATAATAATCCACAGAATTCTTAATTAATGGTAATAATATATAAAACTGTCAGGCATTATACATCATCTTTTATAAGACTAATTTCACAATTCATTAAAACTAATGTGAAAGGTCAAACTAAAAGTTACTATATTTCCTTCAGAATTAGGTATGGATAAACCTATTGGCAAGACTTGTTTTTTTTTTTAATCATTGTTTTAGTTTTTGATTTCATCATATTTTCTATTTTAATAAGAGTCCTAGCTACATAGTTCATAAAGAGATCACAAATATGTCTGGACTGGATTATGCTAACACCACTAAAGTGAAAGACCACGCATATTTGAAAAAACAGTCAATAAAAGATCACAACTACATTTATATTTTCATCCAAATTATACTTTGAGCATGTTAATAGTAAAATAATCTGCAAACTTCTGTATATTATTTTCTGTAAACTTTTAGAAGATAGTTTTTCTAGCCTTAGTCTGAATTTTTGTGGTCCTTTTGAGGGTACTCATTAGATAGCATGAAACTACTCTTTTAGCTTTTGTTTGACCAAAAATTAGGATTCCATCTTAGCATTTGACCCATTCCTTTATCTCACGGATATGAGGTTTCCCTGTAATGGGTTTGGTAAAAGCAAAAGCAATTTTAGAAAACAGCTCACAATTTTTAAAAAGTAGATGCTAATACTGGCAGAAATGATATAGGCATCTGTAAACATAAGGTTCTGGCCTTTGTAGCTCATATGAGAATTTCAACAAAAGCCTTCAATTTTCTATGGCCTGACATGTGGTCCAATTTGCTACTAAGGAGGGGAAATTAGCTTTGTAATAATACCCAGGCAAATGTAACCACTTTCTTCATTTAAGTTGTCTATAATTTCTAGGGACATGTATAGTTGCTACTGACTGCTCCTGGCTGTTGGTCAGTACAAACCTGAGACATGATTTTTCTTGTGAAGTTATCAGGCAAGAAGAGAATGATGAAGCCAAGTCTTAGCTGGATTACGGCTATGGGACACATCTTATCACTGGCTATTATCTCTGTCAATTTGATTAATTGGCAGCGGGTATGGGAGTTGAGATTAAATTTTAATCTAAATTACGTCCCTTATCAGTGAATCTTGGTTTGTCAGGGATGATTATTCTCCAGTTGTCTATTTGGACCATTCACTGCCCTCCTTTTCCCTATGCTATGCTCCAGAAGTCTGGCATCTACAATTTTCCCCCTTTGGCTTTCTTGTTCTCTAGATTCTTACTGGGTTTTGGTAATGTGTGGCAGCAAGAAGTAGAAAGGAGGAGGAGAGGAAGGTAATTCCAGGGTGCTGTTTCTCTCTTGTCTCATGCTCTTGCTGTTTCAGGCAGTGGCTATCTTCTTCAACAGGCACAGTCCTGTCTGGTGATCTCGATTTTGTGGCTCCGTTTCACTCTGGGTTCCATTGACACAATTCCCTCACCTGCTTCTTCAAGCGTGGAGCGATAGGGCTGCATGTTCTTGTTCTTCTTTGGGGATTCACCATTCCTGATTGGTTTCCCTATCTCTGCCAACACCACTGTAAATAAGCCCTTCACTAAACTCTTCAGTTAAACTGTTTGTGTTCCTGGCTGGTCTATCTAAGTCTACCACACACACACATATATACATATTCAAGGGTTGCTGAGATGTGTTCCCATCTTAAATTGAGAACAGGATTATTTCCTTAATTTGTAAATTTATGGTAATTGTGCCATCAGAGGCATTTATAATGTCAAGTTTCGATTTACTGAATATATACATATATGTGTGTTAAACTTTTCAAACAGACCTCCAGCATATCTGCATTTACATGATGAAGAGCATAATCATTGTCATATTGGTTCTTCCATAGATCCATGTGGTTTGTCAATAAAGGCAATGTGTAAGGACAGTCTACATGTCATGATTATATTTCCTGAGGCATAAAATTAGAAAGTTTGGCTCTTGTCTTAGATAGCTTTACTTTGATTTAATAAATTATTTAAAAGCTACCAGTCATTCATTCATCTCAACTTATCTCAATCCCAAATTATAAGATGTCCCAGAAAAAAGATTTTTCAGTTGTATTATCTACTGCGTATTATAGTAACTGGGTTAGGCAATGAGGCCAAAGATATGGGTATCTATGTTCCTTTGCCTTGAACCTGGGCAGAGTCTTGTGATTGCTTCAACCAATATTAGTGACATTATGAGGCTTTGTAAGTTATTTTATAAAAAGGATACCACTTTTGCCTAGCTCTCTTTCTTAATACAAAACTTGTGGGACCTTGAGCTGCCATGTAAGAGGACAAGACACCCTACAGATACATGCTAGAGGGATCAGGTGAAGAAACCACATAAGCATGAGAGATGGCTGAGGAGCCACAGCTATCGGTGTCTTCCCAACCAGGTGGCAAGTGTGTGAGTGCAGGAGCCTTTGAGAGGACCCCAGCCACAGTCACTGTTTGACTGCAACCTCGTGAGAGTCCCCAAGCCAGAATTACCCAGTTAAACGACTCTTAAATTCCTAACCCACAGGAATTTGGATAGGTAATAAATGGTTGTTTTTGTTTTAAGCTACTATGCTTTTGAATAATCTATTACACAGTCATATAACTGGAACGTGAACCAATTACTACAGGAGAAAAAGAAGAATAAGACTCTCTTACAAAATTTCTCAAAATTATTTTACCACCTACATTAGAATGTCCTAAAATGCTCATTAAGCACATATTTCTAGATTCCAGCTCAGATTTAAGGATTTGGCATCATCAGCATCTTTTGTCCTGAAGCCCCAGGAATAATCTTTCTCTCGCTCTGTCTCACTGTCTGTAACTCTCTTTTTCTCCTCTCTCTCTTTCCCCTCTTCCTTTCTCTCTTTAAACAAAAATTTCCAGATAAATTTTATGCACATTAAGTTTGAGAACTATTGTTCTTAAATCTCTCAATTCATTAAATAATATTTATTATTATCCAGAAACAAATCCCCTATTTTAAATTGGGAGATAAAGGAATTACATGAATTGATTACAAAGTACAATGCAATAAGAGAACTACTATCAAAGTATATAAAGAGTCAAAATGTAGAATTTATATCTGATTTTTGTTTAGGAAGTATATGTAAGGAAATAATAAGATTTTGTTCACCAAATATTCCACAATCAGAACTTACACTGCCGTTTTATATTCTTTGAATTTGTACAGATATTAAAAAGAGTATACATTTTCATCATCTTATCTTGTGGATAAAGAAAAAGGATTCTGAGAGGTTAAACAACCCACTCAAGTTCATACAATCTTTCACTTACACAAGTAAGTGGCAAAAAGTTTAATTTAATACCCAAAACAACCGCATTTCAGATATTCATTTTTTATTCTTCTAAGACAAAATAAATGAATTATGTATCTATAGCCTTTTATTCTTGCCATAGTGTAGTATAAGATGGGGAAAATTTTGTGTACTTTAGTATATACATTCATATAGTAAACACTTGAATATATTTCATTAAAATATAACTTGAAACTTTTATGAGCCAGGAAAACGTATTTAGGTTTTTAACATGTATTTCTAGCTTCATCTTTCACTTAGAATATTCTTTCTTGTTTGTTTTCCTTCTTCCCTCCCTTTTTTCCTTTCTCTTTTTCTTTCTATCCTTTGGCATAACTGTCTTCTCCTCAAGAAGGTTATTTTCTTTTTAGGAAACAAAAATACACATGGTTAAAATTTAATATAATAACTATTTAAGGGGAGGTATGTACAAAACACACTGGAAGGAAAAAAGGAAAAAAGTTAAATTCTCCTGGGGAAGTTAGGCACAGAGAAGAAGTTCACTGTTCAGCTAAGATTTGGGGATGAGTAGTCCAATGTCAGGGGAAAAAAGAGAGGATGACGTTTTAGAAAGGGATAATAACATCAGCATGTGACAGGACATGATATTTGGGGGGAATTGGTATTAGTTTACTAGAGCATAAGGATCAAATAAATTTAGTAAAAATGTGAAATGATTAAAATGAAAAATTGCAAAATGAATATTTTTAATCAAGTATTTAATGTTTTTAAAATTTATGATAAATCAATACCATTTCAATACCACTTAATTATTAGTTAAATTATGCTTGACAAAAAATGAAAATTCTTCTAAGTGTGAAAATAAGAGAATAGCAATATATAATAGGGTATAAGTGTATATATGATGAATGTTAAAACATTTCACAAAATATTTGGTGACCAAACAGAAAATGACACAGGTAACTTTTCTCAATTTTTTGTTGCAATGAGATTGTTACAGTAATTTTAAAAATTAAAGCTCTTTTTATGACCTTATGACCAACAAACTCAAAAATTAAACTTTTCTTAATAAACATTGAATATCATTTTCTTCATAGAGAAATTTTTATAATACCTTCATAAATATAAGAACACATATTATAAAATAGTTAATGGATGGCGAGTATAAACAGTAAATAAGGAAAACCATATTATTCCAAAACAAAAAATAACATAAAAAATTATCTTAAAAATGTAAGACAAAAAGAAATGTAAAACATTAAGAAATTCTAAAAGCTATAAAATTTATCTTTGTGAATACTATAGTAATGTTAATTTTCAATCATTTTGCTTTCTTATGATTTATTTAAAAGTAGGAAAAACGTAAAACTTGGCTATTTATAGTGAAGCAAAGTAGGTATAACTGGCTGAAAACAATTTGAAATTATGATCTAAAGGACACACGAAATACTAATGTCATCGAACATTGAAAAAAAGCTTCTGAATTCACAAAATTATTGAAATATATAGAAATTTTAAATGAACCCATATGCTTACAGCTATATTAAAATTTAATATTCCATACAAATGTTATCATTATATGGAAACATCATGCTAGACATAATTATGCTCAGTAAATCTATGATTTTGGTCAAGTCTTTCATTTCAACCAATGTAACTTATACAATTTTAACAAGTTCCTATGAAGACTGTGGGCTTTGAAGATAAAGAGCATGAAAAGCTAAGGGTTTATGGTTTGTCTTGTGGGAATGAGGGCGTATTGAAGGTATTTGGATAAGAAGGTTTTATATTTAGATGTGTTTGTCAGAACAACACTTGGGTGGCAGTATAGAGAACAGATTGAAAAGGGCAACTTTAGAAATAGGGAAAATGTTTAGAAAATTATTGCAATAATCCAGCAAAGAGATGATGTGGCTTTAGTAGGGCCATGCCAACAGGGTTAGGGAGGAGCATACTCATAGGACAAAAGAAAAATTGTGTTATATCAGGTAGGTGCTCAATAAATTCAAGTTAAATTAAATTTATTTTTTATAGAAGTCTCTTTCTCCAACATACATACATACAACCATACATACTCATATTGTTACTCTGTTGTTGTTGTTTTTTTCTTTCCTCAATCTGTTCTGAAGTAGAGCAGTTTCTGGAAAAATGATTGAATTTAGGAGATCTGACAGCCTAGGAAAAAACTACACATCGAAGAGAGCAGCAGCCACTGCAGAAAAATCACAGAGTTGGAATTAGACAAATCTAAGTTCCAAGCTTGATTCTATTATGAGTTGATACTACAAGTGTGTAATGATATAAGTTAAATTTCTTGTTCTAAGTTTCTTTATAACATGGGGACTATTGCTATCTGCCTTATAACAGGATTGTGAGGATTAAACTACATGAAGCAGCGAGAATAAAGGGCTTAATTCATTCCTCACTTAATGCTGATTCTTTCCATTTCTAGTTGTGATACTCCAAATAGTATGTCACAAATGTTCAATAACACACAAATGGCTGAAGTTAAGATAAAATAATTAAAGGTAAAATAGATAATATATATATTTTTAGTTGGATATATTAAATTCTACAGTCAGGTTTTTTTTTTTTTTTAAGTAAAGGTTCTTTACAAAGCTTCCCCAAATCCCATCCCCAAATTTTGTTGGCCTCATTTGCTTATTTCCATATAGCTAATATCATTTATGATTTTTTAAAGACTTCATATGCAATTGTAAGTTTCACAGAAAGATGATAAGGTACGATTTGATTCTCAGAACAAAATTACAAAACTAAAATGAGATTAAGCCTGAAAACAAGTAATTTTTGAGGATTTAATTAATTTTTAACTAATCATAAAATCCATATATGTTTCTTATTTAAATTTTTAAATGTGATCATAAAATACACCATTTATAAAGATTATTTGAGCAAATTAAGATCACATGCCACTGTATATTACATGGTGATGTTGACTTTCTTCAAAAATTTCTTAGAAAAGTTTCTTCAACCAAAATATCTTTGAACCTTTCTTAAATTCACCTTTGAAATAATGTCAAATATATTGTTACAATATTGTGAGCAATGGATATGAGAATACAGATGGTAGGCAAATATTGGAAGCTTGCAATATATAGATCTGATTGAGACACCATCATTTACCCTGCAGTCTTGTTGCAGAGTTGCACTTTGTTACCATCTGCCCTTGGATTCTATGTAATAAACTTTCCTAAAAGTATAAATGCTTTTTATACAGAACTTACTGGCAATTGACATGTCTTCAGAATGAGAAGTGACATTAGTTGGACCATGACTCTGAAAAATATAGGCCATCAGTCTGGAATCTGGAACACTTCTGGAACAGCAAGAGTGTCCAGTAGTATTCCTGTCATGGAACAAAATACTCTTTAGGTGAGCTTTTACACCAGAGTCACAGAAGACACTTGACAGTCCCCATAGACATTATTCTGTAAGATCTGGATCTACAGATATGGGCAAGAAGCCAAGTGGGCTCCCATGACCCTCATGCTAACATAAGACATAGCCATGCATGTAAAGCTACTAATATCCATATGTATTTATTCTTTTTATTTTCTCATAACCAGACATTCAAGTGAAAATTGTGTCTTGGATGTACTCTCATTCATCACGTTAAAATTTCCTTAATGGCTTTAGGATACAACTTTTCCAGAAAGACTGTCTTTACAACATTTGACCCCATAAGTCTAGACTCCAGGGGGGTAAACTCCGGAGATGTACTTAAGTAGCACTTTAAGCCCAGAGAGACTTGGCACATTAAACTAATAAAAAATGACTGTAAAACCATCCGTAAACATGAAGTGCCATATAAATGCTTATTAATAAGCATTTTTCTCCAATTTATATTTATTTTTATTCCAAGATGCTTCTTAAAAATACATTATGGTTTATTGCATATAATGTCTTTCAAACAAATTGTATTCAAGACATTTTAGAGAGTTAAATACATGTCAGTGTGTGGCATAAATTATAGAAGGACACTTTGAATGGTAAATGAATTAGTGCATTCAGTCATAAGGCCAGAGAAAAATGGGTTGTGTAAGCGTCTGGTTTGAAATATCTAGACTCCCTGGAACCAACACTTCAAATCCCAGTAGGGCAGCTCTGTCCTTCATCCTTCTGAGATAAAAGTCCATTCAGTTTACAGTCTGCTGGTTTTTTGAATGATCTCTTGGAACAGTAGGCATGTCTGCTCTGTGTGAACATTTTACAGAGCCAAGACAAAGAAAAAAAAAAACATTCAAGAGAGTTTAAGCAGAACTAAGGTATTATTTTATGTGGGCAATATTTTAGTGGTAATGAGAGGCTGACTTAGAACACTGTAGGAGTGAGGGCTTGAGAAGTACATTCAAGGTTTGAAAAGAAAAAAGAGAAGTTGGAATCTGATTGGTTGTTACTTCTGACACTTAGATTTGTTTTTAAATACAGGAAAATGGACTCCAATATAACTGTAGAGTTTATAGCAGATAGAATTGACCTACACTGCATAGTTGATATTTTGGATTGCCTTATACTTTTTATTAAACATTAATCTGAATCTATAATGCAAAGCATTTACAATCTAGACAAAATTTCAAGATTTTAAGTGTGAGGCAGAAGGACAGGGCCCCCTAACGGAATAAAAAGGACAAAAGTCACATTAAATGCTTTCCTAACAGTTGAGCATAATATTTCTAATGAGTGACTTTCAAGTTTACCCAGACTCCAAAAACTTCACCAAGTGCCAAACATGATTTATAAAAAAGCTGAATTCAAATAAGCTAATACAGAGAAACTTAATCTTTCTTATTTTGACCTGTGATGGATTTTCCCAGATTCTTGTTTTTTTTTTGTTGTTGTTGTTGTTGTTTTTTTTTAAGACAGTCTTGCTCTGTGGCCCTGGGTAGAATGTAGTGACATCATCTTAGCTCACTGCAACCTCAAACTCCTGGGGTCAAGGATCTTTCTGGCTAATTTTTCTATTTTTAGTAGAGATGGGACCTTCCTCTTGCTCAGGCTGGTCTTGAACTCCTGAGCTCAAGCAATTCTCCTGCCTCAGCCTCCTGAAGTGCTAGGATTACAGGCGTGAGCCACCGCGCCTGGCAAAATTTTTATTAGGGTTTTGATTTATACTTAGAGGAGATATAGTATCAGGTTGCTTTTCACTTGGAGATACTCCATAAGTCTTGATAAAAAAAAGAGGTGGGATAATCTAGGTATATCTTTAAATTTCATCAGTAGGCCAGGTGTGATGGAGTGCACCTACTGTAGTCCTAGATACTCAGGAGTCTGAGGCAGGAAGATCACTTGAGCCCAGGAGTGCAAGGCTGCAATGCGCATGATCACACCACTGTACTCTAGCCTGGACAACAGAGTGAGACCCTGTCTGGAAAACAAAATAAAACAAAACAAAAAAACACACCAGATTAGATTACTGACTTAACAGTGATTGTGATCAACAGTTTAAGATAAACTTTTTCCCTTAAAACTGATGTTTGATATTTTACTCCTATAAGACACTACCTTAAATCTATCTCTTTAAGCTTCCGTTTTTTCTGAATTTCCCTCTTTTTTTCAAAGATCCATAAAATCAATGCTAAGTACTGAAGAGGTATCATACAGACAGGATGGAAGGCCTATGAACCTGTTGGGAGGAGTAAATAAACTTCTTTGAAGAAGTAAATAAACTGAAGTAAAATAGAAGCATGAAATCAGCCTCTGGTCTTTCATTAAATATTTCCTCACTATAATGCAGGTATCTGTGTGTACAATCTTAAAACGATAGAACTATGGTTATCTATATGAATAAAAAAGTATCATATTATCAAACCAATGGATAACTTTCTGCCCTTATTTAAAATTTTCGCCTACCCAATGCTTGTTGTTTTTCAAAAATCAAGGTTCTTCTCTATCAGGAATGTTTACTTAATGCACCTGTCTGGTTTAGATCCCTTCCTATGGCTCTGATAGCATCCATTGTCCCTCTCATCAGATCTCTTATCTTGCTTAGCAGTCATTATCAACCTCTCTATTTTTCCCCTCTACTTTATGTCCCCAGTAGGCTATGTACTAAGAATAATATACAGAATATACAACAAAAATACAATATGCAGAATAGTTACAGACTTTAGGATATGATTTTCTTTCTGCCTTTTTGAAATTCAAATACACGCATCAAAGAGGACATATATATTTTTAAAAATCTCTCAATACAAAGAACAGCAACATGCATTCAGATTACATTTTAAGTAGAATGAACAGATCATGAATATTTATATGGTTTGGAAAAATTTGTATTACACTTTTTGTATGCCAAACCAAATAATTATGCAAAGATAGTTTCATTTAAAATCACACATGCCATATTTTAGTTTGTGTTCAACAGTTTTAATGCATATTGATAATGGAAGGAAATAGCTCCTATTTAAAAACAATACATTTAAGTTGGAAAAATGCCATTACAGCATATTTTAAAATGTTAAAATGGCTGGAATTGTGTTAGAGTAAGAGCTAACAAAGGTCCAAATGCTGACTGATGTTTAAGAACGAAGCATAATTGCCTCTTTTGAAGAGAATATACTTTTAAGATTTAGTCTGATAATTCCCGATGCTCTGGTTTATGCATTCCTTCTGTTTAGCTTGTCCAGTTTGACCTGTACATACAATAAACTCCAAATAGAGGTTATTATGGGTTAGGAGCAGAGTGACATATCTCTAATAGGAAATCATGTGAATGACAATTTATGTCCTTTATCTTTCTTCCTGATAGATCATGTAATTAATCTTTAAATAAAAAGAGTTTGCAGTCTTACTGTCTACAAAATATGCATTTGGGGATGCTAAAAGGGGATAAAGAGAGCATGCTTGGGAAATAGATAAGAATACAAAGCACATCTACGTGTTTCACTGAAATACAGGATGGTAAGTAAGATACTAATATCTTCACATTCTCTCAAGTAGGAAAACCATGGAATCAGGTAGGTGTAGTTTCAAATTCAGCTCTGTGCCCTTGAACAAATTTTTAAATGTTTTTGAGCATCAGTTTCTGTTTATGTAAAGTTTTTGTTACATAGGAGAGCATCTATGCATGCTACTTCCCACAATTTCTCCTCTTCTTCCTCCTCCTGTTGATAGGCTGTCATCCTGGCCAAGGCCAATATGCCACTATATTTTGCACCTGGAATTCATGTTCACTTTCTATCACTATTAAAACTGCAACCCATTCAAATGCTTTGCTGTTGCAAAATCTTTTCCTCTCTTCACATAAGTCTAAGGGCAATGCTATAAAAACAGTATATGTATGATAAATATATATTTCTGGAAACCTTCTGATAGTATTAGAAATATATTTACTTTCCCAGGAGAAAAGAAAATTTCCTGAATAATTTACATTAATGTTAGTAGCAAAAAGAATTTGAGGAATAATTTTCTTCTAAGTATTTCCTCCTGAAATATGGAGACAGATTTTTTTTTTTATCTCAAAGATTTAATTTTTATTCCAATTAAGGATAGGTGCTAAGGTTCGAGAGGCACAGAGATCAATTGACATAGTTCTCTGCTTTCAGGCTGGTATTTCTTTATTATGACAAATCATAGCTAAGGCACCTGAGGTTAAACTGGAAAAGAGGAGAGGGAGCACCTTATAAAAAAAGACCTTAATAGCATTTGTTGAGCTATAATACGAAGTTGCAATAGGATGCTCCCCTTTGATTTTCATTGTTTGTATTTCTTACCTTCTCAACAAATTTCTAACACCCTATTCAGAAACTTCAGAGAACTTCTTACATTCTTCTGTTCTGAGAATTTCTATCCAGCTGTGAAAGAGTTATAGGTTCTATATACAGCAATTTCAGTCAGAGTTTCCATGGCAGAAACTAGCTGTTTCTTCTCTTCCTGGGCATAAAATTAAACTATATTTTCCAGCCTTTCTCGCCATTGGGTGTCCATGTGACTGCATTCCAATCACACATTCTAATTACAATAGATTGTGAGCCAAGGGAATAGGCACCCCTTCCATTGCTTCAGAGCAACCCCTTGTAGTGCATCTTCCAGACTCTTTCTTCATTCTAGTAGCCTAGAATGGAGCTTGTTGATGACTTTGGAAACAACTTGTTACAGGTAGGAATATCAGATGAAAAAAAGGCTTTTGGATGACAACCCCACCACTACCACCACCACCACCGGTAAGACTAGCATTAGATTTCTTCTTATATTAGCAAGAAAAAAATGTTCATTTTGCTAAACAAGTGAGATTTTGTGGTTTAACTATTACAGCTGTTAGATTAGATTAACAGTGAATTTTAAAATGGTTAGACTAGACTAGACTAAAATAAACGTTATTACAAATGAATTATGACAAATGTTATGAAGAAATATATATACTATATTCTCCTATTTATTTAAAATATTTGTTTTATACATGTATATATGTTATATATAATACATATTAATACACATGTAATGCATATATGTATATATGTATCACATAAGATGTCTACGTACTACATATTGTACTGAAGAGAATCAAAGAGGTCAAACTACCACACTGTAGGTAAACTGTGAAACTGAACATAAGACTTAAGCACTGTGTGGTGGGAAGAGAGTGACCAAACATTGAATAGTACTATCAAAGTTATTTGTTAGGATGGAAAAGGAAGGCATTTCAAGCGTGAAGTGGGAAATGGGAAAAAGGGTAAGAAAAAATTGTCAAAATCACTACTCACTCCCTATGGCAGAGGCACTGGAGATTGTTTGGTATACATATGTACTAGAATTAAGGATTTTAGATATAAGGAGACAAAATGAGAGAGATCTTGAATTAAGGCTATAGATGTGGAAAAAATAGAAAAGAGTGGATTTGAGATATGCTATTAAAAGTATTAACCAAAAATTAAGGTTTTATTAAAAAGTCTATCCTGTGTGGTGCTAAAACCTTGAGAAATATTTGTTTATAAGAAAGATAATGACAATGAAAATATTATCTGTCATTCTTAGTGAAATAAAATCTATTCCAGTCACTGATGTACCTTGACCTTGGCTTTCATATATTTAAATAACTAATTCTTATCCTTGGGGAAGTATGTGGAAACTAAAACATATAGTTGTTTGCAAAGACATTATTACAGATGAATAATCCTGGAGTTTTGTAACTTTAAATTAGAGTAGGATTTATTTTTTTGCACAAAAATGATCAATGTGTTTAATTCTGAAAAAAGTTAAAGTACATATAAACACATGAACAAGAATCGATGCAGTACAGTAGTGAAGAACACCTGTCTTGGAGCTAGTTATCCTTGAAATCAAGTCAGTGTCTGCACTAGCTGTCATGATATCTCAAACAATTTACTTTTCTGAGCCTCTGTCTTCCTGTCTGTAAAATGTGGATGAATATCTATCTCATAGTGTGGTTGTAGGATAAAATAAACCAATATTTGTAAAGTAATGGGTTTTATAAAACCAGGTATGGATTAAGCTCTAACATAATCATTTAAGGCCCCGTGAACATGGACATTTTAATTTCTTCTTCCTATGGAAAGCTCAGAGAGGTTCTGTCTCTTTACATAAACATATGTGTATATTGTATATCTACATGTTTACATATTTTTATATAAAACAGTATATGTGTTTATATGTAAATGTGTTTATATTATATATACACAAGAAATTGACAAGGATTCCAAGTAGAGCCATAAAAATAATATATAAGAGATGGAAAACACATCTCATGGGGACAGGAAAAGGAAATTGAGGTGGTTTTGTCTATAAAATAGAAGAATAAAAATTGGCTTATCTTCAGAATATAAAGATAATTTGTAAAGAATATATTATTCCACATGTGTTACTAAGAAAAGAGAAAATGATGTAAGGGAAGTTTTGAATGTATATTGGAAAACTTATACATGACAAGGATAATACTGTAGAGTAACTATAGAAATTCATTCAAACTTATTTTTTTGAGAGTCTCTCTTTCGCCCCACCCCCCTTTATTTATATGCTTTCGATTATCTGTTTAAAAATAAATAACTATACCAATTTATCTCTGGAATCCTTTCTAGTTCTGTAATTTTCAGAAAACATTGCTAATTTCTCATGTTCCTTTTTAATAAATGAACAAGATAAAGGACAATTGATCACTGCTAATAACTGCCTACAATTATTATAAATACCTAGTTTTAGACTGATTTTGGGTATGTATGAAAAATTTGATGATTTTACTAGTTTTTCTATCAGTTTTTAAGATTATAGGTGAAATGAAGTTATGCAGTAAAACATATTTAAAATAGAGAGATCTCTGTATCATAATAGAACTATTCCAGATGAGATGAAAAGAGGGATGATTATCATAAAATATAGTAAATATTATTCCAATCATTTGCTCAGCTTCTTTGAAAGTGAACAAGGAAATCAACAGACTGTGAAAAATAGGTTAAAATAGAATATACTAGGAAATTAAAGATAAAGTGTTTAACTCTGAAGTTGTGATTTCTTTTTAATTATATATGATAATGTTTTCCATATTTGAAATTCAAAATTAACCTGTTCTATCTTCATTGACATAAAATAGTCAACAGTCAACAGAAACAGACAATTCAGTTAAGACAACTAATTGATTTGAGGAATTTTCATTTCAATAATGACCTTGAGCCTTTGCAGTCTGGAATGTCCTCAGATCACATCGTGGGGCTCTAGTAAAGATCTATCGTCAAATCAATTACAAAAAGCATGGAACATCTGATCCTTCTCTTGAAATTAACTGGTGAAACTAGGTCAGTATACCTTCAAATGACACAGTGAATTATTATGTTCTCAATGACCCAGGAAGGAAAGCACTAGTGATTGATGGGAGGTGATATTTAAATGAGAATTGAACCTTTTTGGGATTAAACATGTAGCAATAACCATGAAAACTACCAGAAACATAAATCTCTTAAAAATAATTTCTTTTTTTCGTAATAGCCAGGGAAGAGTTTTCTTCTCACTGTTCTCTATACACACAACGATAATTCTGGGAACATGTCTACGTATTGAGTTGATTGCTTTACTATTTGAAAGTAAAACTGTGATTATTTACAGCAAATTTTTCACTTTTGTTTTTATCACTGTGTGGAGAAAATATACAAAACGGTCGATCATATACTAACTGATAGCATTTGTTTCCCACCATGACAATTCAACTAAATAAAATTCAAAAGATGTGGCCAAAGATGACTAATATGATGACAGTCATTCACTTTGACAAATGAAAATTAGTATGCTTTGTGTACTAGTTTTATTCAGTATACAAAAAAACAAAACAAACATGTAAATAATAGGTGCAACTACCTCCCTTCCCCCCAAGTCCCCAATATTTCTTATTTGACTAATATTTTAGGTCATTACTGTGTTTATATATGAGCATGAAAGACTTTTTCCTTTAATTTGCTGGTCTAGTACCTGAATTCATCCATAATCATAAGTATTCAGAGATTAATTTTTATATATCTTTGTAGAAAATGTAAATTGGGATATGCATTTATTGTAAATAGCTATAACATTAAAATTTAGTTTATATGTTAAATGAAAGAATAATTTCACTGGGTTCCATGTAAAATATAAATACTTATAACATTGTTGGCAGCAATATGGTGGTTGAGCACATGGCCTCAGGCATTCAGAACTTGGTCACTTTAAGTTTGAATTCTGTGGCCTTGGTTAAACTGCTTATTCTCTGTAAGCTTCAGTTTTATATGTAAAATGGGATTAATGATAGCTGCTGTTTCATAGATTTTTGTGAAGACAGCATTAGAAAATGTATATAAAGTACTTAGCCCATAGTCTGCAATGTAATTAAAGAGCATTAGGTATGATGATGGTCAAAGAGTCAACTAATAAATATTTCTTTAATTATGTTAAATCCTTAAACATTACTGGTTAATTAACTATGAAGACTTCAATGTGGAAATGCTGTGCATTTTATTTATTAATGTATGGAGTTTAGTTTTCTTTGTAAATTTTGGTGAAATCATTAATAGGCCTATCACAGTATTTAATAAATTTTTATATAGCACTTAATATGTTATGACTTTGTGTATATTGTATGGTGACAGCAAATCAATATAGTTATTTGACTTGTGCCGATAGTATAAATTACTATACTATATTTGTAAGGGAAAATCTGTGTTCAGAAAACACATCTCTAAAGTACCAAATTTCACATTTTTATGCCTAATAGTATTAAAGCATTTTCTATCTTATTAACCCAGATTCCTTAATAACAAACCATATAAGTTAGGGATAGAAAACAACGTCTAAGCATGATTAGAAGTTCATCACACTACCTTGTAGAACAGGCATTGTCTCATCTTTGGTTTCTGGGGTTTCATGAGTTTTAGTACTAGTGTTATAGCATTCTTAGGATAGAAGCAGGAGGTTTTGATGAGAATAGAACCTCTTTCAATATCTTTTCTTTCCTGCCTACCAAAGAAATCTCAATTCAACCTTGCTTTGTACTCAACGAAGTTCCTGCCTGTAAGATCTGTAAGGTGCTGGAAGGTGTCATAAAGTGTCCTGTGGAGTGCTTTTCTCTCCAGATATCTTAAAGAAAAATGTAGCTCTTATCTTTATAGTCTCGCTCAGTCAGAGGTCAAAAATGAGGAAAAAAAGCTCTTCAAATTTTCAAGAAGAAACAAGGAGAAAGAGGAGTAAGTACTGAAATAGGGTCTTTCATATAAACATGAATTCACCATGTGTACTGACAATTAGGCATTAAACTTTAGATATCTGTCTTGAGTGGTAGTAGTTACTCTTAAATGTACAAATGTAGAAGAAGGCAGAGAGAAGTAGACTTTTTTTAAAATCTTTTCCCAAATAAAAGGAATTTTTATTGACTATCTCTTAAGTATCTAGCAATCTGCTTAGGAAACAGACATAAACACATACAACCTAATAATACTAAAATATTTAAATGACATTTGAAGACAATAGTAGCAGAGCTATGCCAGGCAATGCACAGCTAATTATTAGATGGGTTTAAAGACCACAGAGAAGTGCAGGACCTTCATGTCTCTAGGTTAAGCCAAGAGGTTACAATAGAGAAAATAGGATTGGTGGCCAACATCGACAGCAAAACCCTGTCGCAAGCAGAAAGTGTTAAACCTACAACATATTTCTGTTAAAGTGCATAAAAGTGTCTCAGGTAGTACTAAACAAAAATACTTCCTCCAACTACAGCAAAATTAAAGGTGAAGACAAAGCAGAATGTGAAAGGTAGTGAGTCAAGTTGACACATTCTCCAGGCAACACTGGGCTAACGCTTCAAGGAGAGCTCTGTAAAGGGGAGCAAAGTGCTCGTGCTGCAGGACTGCCTAGGACTGCACGCAGGGAGGTGGAACAGACATCGAGTTAGAGACATACTGTCAAGGACACGCTCAATGTGAATTTTGTGCTAGTGTAGACAGAAAAACTAAAAAATATATATTTTTATACTTAGTGTTTAAAAACTCTGGCATCAGCAGATATTATGAAGTGAGAATACTGGAGGGCACAGAAGATTAATAAAAATGAATAATCGATAGTGAAAAGCTGGAAGAGACTCAGACAAGAGACAATGCAGATTCACTGCATCAGAGACACACCGTGTATTATTTGTAGTTTATTATATTGGGAATTTGGCTTAACTGGTCTGTAAACTCTATGTGGTTTATTTTATTCTGTATGTTTAGTGACTCTCAATTTAGGATGTGGCCATTTTTATAAAGTGATAAGTTAAGAAACACTGCTGTATTTATTTAGTATCTCGTGGTCTAAACAGAGAAACAACACATTTTGGAGCAGTGTCATGGTGAAGCCAATTATGTCATAGAGGTGTTTAGGCAAATCCATACTTCACTACCACTGAAGAAAAGCGGAGGCGGGGGGATAAACCATTCCATATGCATGTAAGGATGAAGTTAAGCTGAAAACTAGGCAAATCCAACACCTGGGTTAACTACATCCATTAGTTTTCCATTGCTGAATAACAAATTAGTTGCTTAAAACAACATACATTTATTATCTCACAGTTTTCATGGGTCAGGAATCAAAGGATGGTTTAGCTGGCTTCTCCACTCAGGGTTTAATTAGGCTGAAATCAAGAAATCAGCCAGGGCTACAATTCTCATCTGAGACTTGGGGTCCTTTTTCAAGTTTACTGGTTCTTGGTAGCATTCAATTCTTACCTATAAGATTATCTGATAGGTACCATTGGTAGCATTATCTTACCTATAGGATAATGGCCCTTAGTCTCTGGTGGACACCTATAGTTCCCTGTCATCTGGTTCTCTCCACAACACAGTGGAGAGGACCACAGTTTGCTTGTCCAACGCTAACAGGCGAGCATCTCTGTTGCTTGGAGTCTTTCACTCAGGCAAGGTTTAGACTGTGTTTTAAAGGGATCAAGTGATTAGGCCAGGACACCCAGAATAATTTCCCCTTTGTTTAATTTAAAGACAACCAGATTAGAGACCTTAATGATATCTGTAAAATCCTTTCACCTTTGCCATTATAACATAAACTAATCATGGGAGGGAAATCCCCAAATATTGCAAGTCCTTCTGATACTTAAGGACAGGAATCTTGGAGTCCATCTTAGAATTCTGCCTACCACATTACGATATTATACGGTATTTATGCAGAGTGGGATTACAGACAGTGTTGATTACCTCTCTTACCTCTTTTCCCTCATTTCTATAGACGGGGTAATAATAGTTGTGTTCCATGTGATTATACGGATTAAACAAAGTAATGGTTGGAAAGTACTTGTAATAGTGCTTGCACAGAGTAAGTGCTACATAGTTATTTGTTAAAGGAAAATAGATTATTTAGAACAGTTACTGGTATATACTAAGCACCAAGAATGTTTGCTGATATTATTTTTTAAATTGTTATTAATTGCTGAAATGCAATGTTTGTCAAAACCAGTAATTGGTGCTTTGTTTGTGTCCTTTTTGTAGTTACGGTGTAAGACATAAAATTATATTAATATTATGCATTTACTTTCATATTAATACTGTGATTTATACAAATAAGGTATTTAAAATTAATACTTATATATATTTTAAATTTGTATGCTATCTCAGTAATTAGGAATGGTGTGTTTGAAGAAATGATTAATTTCGGGTAATGATTTTCCAGTACGCAAGAGACATGGGGCAATTTTCAGTATAATTAGACTTTGAATGTCGAGGTCATGATCAATAAGAGTTAAAAGACCATCTGGAAAAGCTTTACTTATGGAATTTATACAGACAATCAGATTTCTCTTTAAAAAAATTAAAACTCATTGTTAAAAATGTATCTGATGGGATTATTTAAAAATATCTGTATTATCTTACTTCCATCAGCATTTAACAAGAAAAGAGGATGATAGGTAACTTTTTAAGCAAAAGAAAAAATTTTTAGTTTTAATTTGACAAATTCCAATTTAATTAATAATCAACAAAATGACATTCTAAATTTGCTTCAGATGGCAGTTCAATGACATCTATTGATTTTGTATTATTGGACTGAATATTGTCATCATTAGTTCTGTGTGGCATGCTTCAGGCAGAATTTGAATTATGTAATATCACACAATGTTCTTTTCTTTGAGACATATATGTACAAGATATCCCAAAAGATATAAAATTTCATAATGCTATAGCAAGAATCTCTGTCTCTATATATTATATAATATTACATATGTTTACATATAAATGTGTACAAGATATTTTTCCAATATAGTTTGCAACTATTAAATTATTCTTCATTCAGCCTCTACTGATCACTTTGTATTAAGCACTTTGCAGAACATAATATGGCTGTTATATGTGATAAATAAGGTTAGAAAGACCTAGAGTGTAACACTTAGTATGATCTTAAATAGGACGCTAAAGAATATGGACATTGTCCTTTAGGAAATGAGAAATTTTGACATCTCCACATGGCCACCAAATACCTTGAAATCAGTTATTTCTCTCTTTCCTCCTCATTTCTCTCTCCTATTAATTCATATTAGCTTTACCTTGGAGATACATCCAGAATATGATCCCATTTTGCCACTATCACTGGCAACTCCAATACAGGGCACCACTGTTTTCCACTGGGGTTGGATGGGCTCCCAACTGGTTTCTTGCTACTGCCTCTGCCCACTTCCAGTCTATTCTTCACACAGAAGTCAGAGGATCCTGAGAAAACATAAGTTACAACATTCCTTTCCTTAATATTCTCTGATGGCTTCCTATCTCACACAAGAGTACAAGACAAAGTCGTAATTGTCCGTAAGGGTCCATTGATTGGGCCACTAACTGTCTTTCTGGCCTCATCTCCAAGCTGTGCTTCCTTTCACTTTTCCTGCTTCAGTGACAAAGGGCTCCTTGAGTCCTTAAACATCTCAGGTCTATTTCATTTGTTCTTATCTCTGCTTGGTATACTGCCTCCTTCAGGTCAGTTAAATGTCGCCTTGTTGGAAAGGGCTTCTCTGAACACCTTCTATGAAATGGGTCCTTTTTGGCCAACCTTGCTCCCTTCTTGAAAACAATTTGACACAAATTTGTTCGTCTGTGTATCTGTTGTCTCCCTCTCTGCTCAAACATTATCCTCATGGAGCATTTTGTTTTGTTCCTTGATGCACCTCAGCACACAAAATAGTGATCCAGTACTTAGAAGGTAATTGATTTTTACTTAATTTTATTAAAACTTTAAAAATTATGTAGGTGTAAAAAGAAAATTCTATTACAGTCACAATCATTTTTCAGTTCAACCAATAGGTTGCTTTGTCAAAGTTTTTTCTCAGATTTGGATAGTGTTTTTGTTATTTTTACATTTGTATGCGTGTGTTTGATCATTATTATTGGAACTAAGAATATGAAAACTGATTAAGGTAAATTTCCAATCAAACTCAAAGGAGAAATTGAAAGGCAATTGGATTGTGTTGGTTTGTACTTCCTATTTGTATATTGTTTTCTCCCTGCGTCATTTCTCCTTTGTCAGTGTTCGGTCATCTCCTTTGCATTTCCTATATTGAACCATTTATGAAAATGCACACATTCTCTGGTTAACGTTTGAGAAGTGGAGACATTTTTACTTTTCCTCATTACTCCTAAAAAGGAAAGAGAAAAAGAACAAATATTGACCAAAAAAACCCCACAAAAAACCCAAAACCTTTGTCACAATAAAATAAGGAAAGTACCAGAACCAGAAACGGCAGTTTAGAAAACAAACTTCACGTGTTATCCTGGATGCAGTAGCCTGAGGTGCACCTTTTTAGACCACCTGCAGATTATGGATTTCTCTAAACTTGAAAGACTTTCTCAAGAACCAGTTAACTGAAGATAGGGTCTAGAGGTCTAGAGAAGCAGCAGATATTGCTGCAGAGAACTAATTCAGCTTTGAAGAAAGGAAAGAAAGGTGAAGACAACAGAGGAACCAGGCTAAACTTAAACATTATTTCTATCTATAATCTACCCTCTTGGCTAAAAACAAGAGGATAGGAAGGCAGTGATCTACAGCAAGACAGAGAGCCTTTGTTACCCCAAACCTTTGCATGACAGAATGGAAAGGAGATACACCTGCTAGCATAAAGGAAATTGCATGCATAGGGAAAGTTCTAGAAACAATACAATTGGTTAGAAGTTGCAAGTTGCCCTGCTTAAAACTTCTACAAAAATAACTATATGTAAATGTATTAGTTTTTCATTGCTGCCATAGTAAATTACCACAAATTTAGCCCTAAAATATAACAAAAATTTATCTTACAATTTTTATAGGTTAGAAGTCTGGGTGAGCTTGACTGGATTGTCTCAGCTGAAACAAAGGTGTTGACAGAACTACATTCTTTAATATATGTAACTGAAAGCGTCTGCGCTCAAATTCATTCTGGTTGTGGACTGAGTTCAGTTCCTTGCAGTTTTAGGATTGAGGTTCCTGTTTCCTTGCAGTCTGTCAGCCTGAGGCTGGTCTTTGCTCTTAGAGGCTCTGTGCATTCCTTCTCATTCTTTATATGTGCCCTCTTCCAGCACTGGCAGATGGAGCACCTGCCTAACGTCAAATCTGTCTGACTTCACCTGCATCTCTGACTTCAGCTGGAGAAAGTTTTCTGCTTCTAAAGATGCATGTGGTTAGATTGAGTCCACCTGACAAATCCAAAATATCCCTATTTTAAGCACAGTCACCTTTTGGGTTTAAAGTTCTTTTTGTCATGTAATGTGACATATTCACAGATTCCAGGGATTAGGGCTTGGCCATCTATAAGGGACCATTTTGCCTACCACAGTAGGAATGATTAACTTAACAATAATGCGTCTACAAATAGAATGTAAAATAAAAGAATAAAAAAGGAAAGCAGAGAACGAAGATATCTTGAAAGTAAGAAAAATCACACAAAGAAGTAGGTCAAGTGTTCTGAAAACAAAAGTTCTCCTAGTCTCAAAAAAGCTATAGTCATGATAGGAACTATCCTTAAAAAAGGAAATAAATAAATAAATGGGTTGAATGATGTTACAGTAAAGTAAGATGAAAAGAGATTTGGCAGAGCTTAACAAAGGAATTAAAGAAAATTAAAATATTGAAAAGCGAAAGATACACGTAAAGCCAAAAAAATAATAATAAAAGTACAGCAATGGCTGAAAGCACGAAAAGAAGCATCAGGAAGAATCCTGAGAAAGTTATTCCAAACAAAATAAAGCAAAGCAGAAACCTTTAAATAATTTTAGAAAATATAACATACATAAATGAGATGAAAAAGTTGTCTATGGAGAGATATATATAAAATTAGATGTAGGGAAGATTAGAAAAAAGTAAATAAAATATTCAAAAATACAATAGAAGAAAACTTTTTTGAAAGGATCTGCAGATAAAGAAAAAACAATTTCAGAAGAGATTGCAAATGTTCTAAAGTTTGACAGAGTAAATGAATTGGGATGAAGGGTAAAGTGGAGGGAGTCTACTAGGTGTGTCAAATAATTGCACCAATTTTGTCATCTCATATTTCATAGCAAGTAGTCAGTAGGACCTAAAGTTAAAATGTACAGCTTTAAAAATAATAACCTTTAACTTAATATTATTCATAACAATCTTCATCTTAACTTTAGAGGAATAAGAGATTTTTAAAAATAATCTATAGTGTTTAACACTGACAATAACAAATTTTATTTGAACTTTAACCAATACTTTAGTGTCCATTTAGTTTATTTTTCCTCAGTTAAATTCAAGTAAAATGCAATTTTTAAATTTTATTTGTGTAAATTGTATCTGCTTTCAGGCATACCTTGGAAACATTGCAAGTGTGGTTCTAGACCACCACAATTAAGCAAATATCTCAACAAAGTAAGTCACATAAATTTTTTGGTTTCCCAATGTATATAAAAGTTATGTTTGCACTATATAATAGCATTGTGTCTAAGAAAACAATGCATGAACCTTAATTTAAAAATACTTTATTGATAGAAATTTCTAAGGCTCATCTGAGCCTTCAGTGAGCTATAATCTTTTTGTTAGGAGAGGATCTTGCCTTGATGTTGGTGGCTGTTGACTGATCAGACTAGATGGTCGCTAAAGGCTCAGGGTGGCTGTGGAAATTTCTATCTTCTGGATAACTTCATGTGGTTTCTTATATCAGAACTTGTTGCTTCACTTTGTGCTTTTATGTATGGAAATGGCTTTTAACCTTAAATTTCATGAACCAACCTCTGCTAGCAGTACATTTTTTTCTACAGTTTCCTCCACCTCTCTTAGAAATCATAGAATTGAAGTGTGTTAGGGCCTTGCTCTGTATTAGACTTTGGTTTAAGGGAATATTGTGGCTGGTTTGAGCTGGCCAGACCATTAAAACTTTCTCCATATTAGCAATAAGGCTGTTTCACTGTCTTATCATTCCTGTGTTCACTGGAGTAGCACTTTTAATTTCCTCCAAGAGCCTTCCCTTTGCATTCAGAACTTGTCTGTTTGGCATAAGAAGCTTATCTCTGTTTTTGACAAGTCCTCTTCATTATGCTTAATCTTTTCTTGATGTTGACTTAAAGTAAGAGAAATGCAACTCTTTCACTTGAACACATAGAGATCATTGTAGGGTTATTAATTGGCCTAATTTCAATATTGTTGTATCTCACAGAATAAAGAGGCCTGAGGACAGGTAGAGAGATGGGGAATACCCAATTGGTGGAACAGTCATAACACACACAACACTTACTAAGTTGGCTGTCTTATATAGGCATGGTTCATGGAGCTTCCAAAACAATTATAATAGTAACATGAAAGATCACTAATCAAACATCAATGTAGCATATGTAATATTAGAGAAAACATTTGAAATAGTGTGAGAATTTCCAAAATCTGACACAGAGACACAACGTGAACACAGGCTGTTGGAAAAATGGTACCGATAGACTTGATTGATGCAGGGGTGCCCAAAACTTTCAGTTTGTAAAAAACCCAATATGTACAAACATGATAAAGTGAAGCTCAATAAAACAAGGTATGCCTTTACCAATCTAAATCTTTAGCCATATTTAATCTATCTACCTAGTTATCCCTTTTATGTAAATATATGCATTAAAGGCCATTTGTGCACGTATTTATCTTAAATTGACTATGGTGAATCCTAGTTGTTGGGATTTGGGATGCATGTATAATTTTTCCTTTGTGGTCTATTGCATGTGTTTTGACGAAACTGTGAGCATACATACATTCTTTTTTCTCCTTTTCTTTTCGTCTTCATCTTCTTTTTTTTTTTTTTTTTTTTTGAGACAAGGTTTTGCTCTATTGTCTCAGCTGGAGTGCAGGGGCACAGTCATAGCTCACTGCAACCTCCAATGCCTGAGCTCATGTGATCCTCTTGCCTTAGCCTCCCAAGTACCTGGGACTCCAGGAGCGTGCCACCACATCGGCTGATTTTTTAATTTTTTGTAGAGATGGAGTCTTGCTATGTTGCTCATGCTGGTCTCAAACTCCTGGACTCAAGTGATCCTCTCAGCTGAGCCTCTCAAAGTGCTAGGATTACAGGATGAGCCACTGTGCTTTACCTTTAACAGATAAACTATAATTGAAATTTTATCACTAAAATTTCATTCAGCTTCTTAGTTTGTGCCTTTCCCTCTGCAAAGGCAAACTGTATAATCTCTTAAGGCCCGAACAAAACTCTTGAGTGTCTTCCAAAATTTACATATGGAGGATTTTTAGGACTGTATTAGTGTGTACCTGAGACTATAGGCCCAATTCTGCTTTTGGGCTGAACAGTTCCAGTAATAGAAACTTTCTCCAGAGTAAAATGACTCTCAAATTAGCTCTAAGAGAGTCATATGTAATCTTGATGTTGGTAAGAGTGAACATCTTTGTCCAGACTTTCTTATACTTATTTAGTACATATTGCTTCAATTATAGAATATATTGCTTCAGATTCTGAACAGTTCCCTGATGTTTGTGCCTAGTGAGAGTGTAAGTTTGACTTTCTGTAGTCCCTTCTTACCATAGCGTGTCTCTTGAGCCTTCTCTATAAACACAGAGGTTGACGTACTGGCACCCTAATATGATCTGTACCACTTACAGTATTACTTTGGGCTTTACGATATTGCCCAAAATAAATACGTATTGCTTTTACATAATAAGATTTTAGATAGCAGGATTTTGGAGACTTGGGAATAAAATCCCCAATAATTAAAATAACCTTCTATATATGTAATGATCCAATGGACATTACCTAACAGGAACTGCTTTGTAAAGGGGAATAACAGTGGGATTCTGAATTATCTTTACCATGTGGAAAAATGAGTGTTGCAATGCTCACCAGTATTCATATTATATAACCACCACAATTTAGCTCTGCAAACAGCTCTTCCTGAGAGGCTGAATATAAAATTATAGAGGTATAGCAGGTCACAATAACACGCCGTTACAATACTAATTTAATCAATATCAACTAATCAGTTTTAAACAATAGTTTTATTTCTTCAAGTTTTGAATCACAAGATCTCTTCTATTGTAAAATCCAGATATAATATTAAATAATTTTATTCCCATGATGCATTAAAAAATTTTTAATGGTATTTATGTATTTCTCAAAATGGCATTTTCTAGTATTTCTACATTTCATTTTGTAATTTAAATGGTTAAATAAATTAAAAGTGTACAGTAAAAAGACCTTTCAAATACATGTTCTACAAAAGAAAACTGTTTCACAGCTAAGTGCTTGTGAATGTTTTTTCCTCTTCTCATTCACAGTGACATACAACAAAGAAACTATTCTAAGTGAACAGAGTGATACAAGGTGCATCTATAATGTCAGTCATCAAAACAAAACATAGATCAAAGACCTGAATTATTGTCAGACCTCCGCCACTTGCAAGGCACTTTATCTCTTAAAAACTCACCTTCTCTACCCATACAGTGGAAAGGCTGAATCACTTTAGTTGAAGTCCAACATTTCTTTTAGTCCTAAATTTCCATGATTTTCCATTTAATTCATATTGTCAACAAAGGAACATGCAATTCATTTTACACTATAGCTTCCTAATTCATAGCCTTTTCCAATGACTGTGATGAAGGATGTGTAATTGAGACTCACAGTGAGAAATCTGGTTTTTTGTTTGTCATAAAAGTTTGAGTCTTTGGATAATTCATGTAACCTTTTATGTTTCAATTTTCATATTTACAAATGAAACTTTTATGTAGATGATAACTAAAGGTATCTCCTTGGCCTTTACTTACCATTAGGTGCCATTGTTCACATACAGCTATCCTCAAGTGTTCACATGGACTTTCTTCTTTCCCTCTCCTCCTCAATACCCCAATTTCCTGCTCCTCACATTGTGGTATCATGATCCCAGCAATGTTCTAAGAAGAACATAAAACCACTGGGTATTTTGCATGTTTCTGATCATCAATTTTATTCCAAGTATTTTGGGAGTAAGAGAAAGCATTATTTGTAAATATTATGGAAACACATGGATATTTTGAAATAGACAACAGAAAACATTAATAATTGAGGTAAAAGACAGATATCAAAGAATCCAGTTACTATTTCTTGCAGTTATGCACTACTTGTTTTAAAGAAGTCTTCCCGGATAGTGTTCCAATTGACCTAAAATTTTCTCAATTTGAAAACAAGTATGCTAACGATATATTTGCCACTTTCTACATAGGATGCATTATATTTATATCTCCCTATATTTCTAAAATATGATCATTTATTTGTCAGGGAGCATTATTTAAACCATTTTATGATCTCTACTTAAATACACTAGTTTGTTTCTTTTTGGTATATGCTCATTAATCAATGTCTTAAAACCAAGGAATTTAAATGCATTTTGTTCAAGGCTTGGAACAAGAAAAGTGCCTCATTTTCTTTTCTTTTTTTAATTTCAAAATATTAAGGAGTTACAAATGTTTTTGTTGTGTGGATATCTTGTATAATCTTTAAGTTGGGACCTTTAGTGTGCCCGACACCAGAATAGTGTTCATTGCACCCTATGGATAAATTTTAATCTCCCCCACTCTTGGTTTCCAATGTCCCTTACATCTCTTTGTGCCAGTGTATATCCTTCATTTAGCTTCCACTTATTATTAAGAACATGTGGTGTTTGTTTTTTCATTCCTGAGATATTTCACTTAGGATAATGGTCTCCAGTTCCATCCAAGTGCTGCAAACTAAATTTCATTCCTTTTTATGGCTGAGTAGTACTCCATGGTGTGTGTGTGTGTGTGTGTGTGTGTGTGTGTGTGTGTGTATATATAATCCACTCATGAATTGATGGGCACTTAGGTTGATTCCACATCCTTGCAATTGTGAATTGTGCTGTGATAGAGATTCAAGTGTAGATGTCTTTTTGATGAAATGACTTCTTTTTCCTTTGGAAAGCTATCCAGTAGTGGGATTGCTGGATTGAATGGTAAATTCACATTTATTTCTTAGAGGAATTTCCACGGTGTTCTCCATAGAGGTTGTACTAATTTGTAGTCCCATCAACACTGTATAAGAGTTCCTTTCTCTCTGTGTCTATACAAGCATCTATTGTTTTTTAACTTTTTAATAACGGCCATTCTGAGAGGGATAAGGTGGTATCTCATTGTGGTTTTAATTTGCTTTTCTCTGATGATTATTGATGTTGAGCATTCTTTCATATGTTTGTTGGCCATTTGTCTACCTTCTTTTGAAAAATTTCTGTCTTTTGCCCACTTTTTGATGGGATTGTTTGCTTTTCTTCTTGCTGACTTGTTTGAGTTCTTTGTAGATTCTGGATACTAGCCCTTTGTTGGATGTATAGTTTATGAATATTTTCATCTTCTAAAATTTGCATTTTTAATTGACTTTGATACAGTTAAATTTTATTCCATATATTTTGAATTACATTACTGTGTGGTCTGTCTAATCCAAATTGAAGTCATTTAATAAAATAATTGAAATCACAATATGTAGATTTTTTAATAAAATATTGGACCACTTCAAGTTTTATTAGTTCATAAATTTGTAGGTGATCAGGGTTTGAGTTTTTGCCATAGAAGATAATTTGAAGTTATTGAAACTCTTTACATATTTTTAAAACCACTTCAGTGGGGGAAATGATGGTATTCTGAAAATGACTGTAAGAGCGTAAAATTATCAGAGAGCTTAAGTGCTTCAGTGTGAAAGTGATCAAGCTTCTTTGCTTACACATCACAAAGCAATTGAAAATTACTGAAGTGGGTCAAGTGGCTCATGCTTCCAGAAGAGTTTTTTAGTCTTTCTTTCCTCAGAGTGCTTTCAGTTTTTGAGTGTCTGAATAATTCCATAATGTTGTATGTCTATCTCTGGTCCTGATTATCAGTTTGGGAGTCTGTGCTAACACTGAACTTCTGAGCTGAGTCTAGTCAAATATAAAGTGATTGGAGATTTTTGATTTCAAGCAGCCAAAATAAATCCATAAAGCCAGGTCTATATTTGAAAACCACAGTGCAAAATTTAGCTTGTTATTCAGAAAAATGAGTCTAGAGCAGAGGAACATTTTGGGAGGAGGGGACACAGAAAGAGGTAATAATGTTTTCGTTTTGTTTTGTCTCCAGTTAATGTGGATGTCAGTTTCAATTTTTAAAAAAATTTACTCATAATGTAATTTTGTAGTAGATAATGGAACCATAACTGTAAAATTATTGAAATGCAGAAATTGGTGACATAATTTCGGTTTCTAGAGCCATAAGAATCTACATCTGATCTTTAAAATTGCCAATGATAAACAATACAATTTTAGAACTGTTAATGCAGAATCTTAGAAGGAGTCCATAAACTTATTTTGGCTTCATCTTCTACTGGGTTAGGCAATACTCAAACTACTGCATTTGAAGGTCCTCTGTCTCATGCTTTAGACATGTATGATCTAGAAGTTAGCCATTCAACACATATTTATTGAGTGCCTAAATAAATAGACACTGTGCTGAGTACTACAGATACCGTAAAGTACAGACAGAACATATGCCATCATGAGCCTTAGAGTTAGAAAAAATTTTAGGAGTCTTAAAGCCCAGTCCTATTTCACGAATAGGAAACCTGAAGGCCAGAGAAGTGATGTGACTTGCTCATCACCATGATCCTAGTGTGAGGGGCAAAAACAAAACCTGTCTTTCAGCAAAAGTGCCTGTCCACTGAATAATGCCACTTCCTTTCTTGATTCCATTTTAATTTTACTTTTCTGGTATTAGTAGTTTTCTGAAGTTTGTGAGAAGATAAAGTCAAAAGGTCAGAGATTGGCAGAAATATAATACCAGGGATAAGCATGAATGCATTATTGAATTAATTTTATAAGAGCAAAATTCAAAAAAAGATGAGCACACAATTTATGTAAAAAATCATATTAAGAAAATGAATTAAAACAAATATATAGGAAGTAGATTGATAATATAATATCAGATAATTTTAGTTAGAAAATTATATGTTTTTAAGCCAAAAGATGTTTATTAGAATATAAATAATAATATAAGGAAATATATTAGAGATATATTGATAGTCCATTTACATTATACAGTTATTGTAATCTTTATAGTATTATTTTATATATCTAAAATGTCTTTAGGACTGCTTTTTAATTTTTCATAATTAGGACATGATATTTTCATGTAAAATTTATTTTTGCGAATTCTTCACATCTTATGAAAATTAATTAAAAGCCAAGTGTCAAAATTTCATGAGAAGGAAAAACTTTAAAATAAAGCAAAAGGGTAGTACATTCAATCCAGGTATAATAAAGAATATAAAGAAATGACGTAAAAAAAAGAAGTTTCAGAGAAAATTGAGTCTAAGTCAAACTAAGTCAAACATTTCTAGGCCGAAGACAGGAATACAATAAAGAAGCCAAGAATCATATGGATAAATATATAAGTGTTACAGGTCAAGTTTACAAACTTCTTGATAATATGGCTTCATAAAAACACAACTGAGAAGTAAGTATAAGCCAATAGTTTCTAATAATTTCAATCCATAAAATATTAAAGATACTTGAATTTATTGACTTATTTCAGTTTACAATTACTTAATAAATGATTTTCACCATAAAGTCTCTTAAAATGTTTTAATTCATTTAGGAAGACTATTTTTCTGGTATGTTGATTTTTTCAGCTTTAGTCTCACTAAATAAATAGGCTACACGTGCTATTTCAACATTATAAAGATTAATATGACAAATTGAATCATGTAAAAAAAGAGAATATGTTATTATTTGGGGTATCTAATATGGTATAAATGTCTATCTAAGCAAAACGAGACAAGCAACAGGCCCAGGAAATGCCTTTACTGCAAAACAAGGACAAAATACCAAAGTGCTTTAAAATACGTGGGAATAGTCCCTGCTCACAACAGACCAATTTATAGAAGACACCACCTCTTTATCATCTTTGCTTAAAACACATATGCCAGGCAGAGTATTTTGGATTCATTGAAACATAGCCTGCAATTCAAATTTGGTCTTTATGAGATACTGTCTTGAAACGTTTGTGTCAAATAAATTTGGTGATCATGATTTTGCATGAAACTATAAAGTCCAAATACTACTCCATCCTGAAGTCAACATACAAATGATTAAACAAAAATGTAAACCTTGACAAATATTTCCAACAAATACACCAAAAGTACAAACTCAAGATACAAAATTGTATGTAGAATATTATCTTAGTAATTTAAAACATACTCATAGAAAAGGGCTAGAAGAAATATTACTTTTAGTATTGATGGAATTTCTAAGTATTTCTGAATTATTTTTATAATTTTCTATATTTAAATAGTTCAAATAAATGCTACCTTTAAAATGTGCTAAACATGGAAAAGCCCTATAGAAAGCTGCAGAAATATTCATTTAAGTTGGCACAAATCCACTAATTAAAATGTTCATTTTGTAAGGATGATCAACTAGCTTCAATTCTACTTAGTAGTATTAAGACTCAGCTCACTATCTAATACCAAATAAATTCTTATGGGAAGTTTTGTCAACAGTTTTGCTTAATCAAGATATTGTACATCTACTTCATGCCATATTTGGACTGACATGAATTATAGTAACAAAATTGAGTAAATGTTAAGTTTACAAACAATTTGATTGATTTATTTGCAAGATATGAAGAATGCTTCATGCACTTGGCTCATTTCACATACTTAATTCAACAAGTATTTTTGAGAACAGTTTATTTGCAGGTGTTGTGTTTCAGAGATGGGAAGAAGAAAATGCGGTTTCCTATCAGGAGCTCACGACCTTAGAAATGGAGGGGGGTTATGTATGTATATAGTCTCTGTGTGTGTATGGAGCATATATGTATAGGCAGTGGATATATAGAGGCTATATACTAAATATATATCTCTGTGTGTATATACTCACACAAATATACACACATGTAGTGTGTATATTTGTATGTGTAGGTGTATATGTGCATACATATTCTGTGCATATTTATTCATTAGATAAAGAAAAATTCAAAGAAAAACATATTTATATTTGTCAGGATTTATCAAATAATCCAACCCACAGTACACTTTTAACAAGGGGTCCTAAACTTTGTGAAATAAAGCTGACATTTGAATCTTCTCTGTGCTTGTAATATGTCTGACTGTGCTCTCCTGGTTAGATCTATGGTGGGGGAGGAGAACTTAGTGCCTTTGCCCCCAAATCCTCAACAGGGAAAGAGTGATTAGATTTGAGCCTCAGTGCCGACATTTATGAGTCCTCTGACAGCAAACACTTCAGTTCCCTTGGCTGGGGCTTACTTTCTTCAAATGTATACTAAGGATTTATTTCAAAGAACACATCAGATAATTAAATGAGATTACATAAATTAATTGGTTGGCACAGTGCCTGATACATATTCTCATACAAAGTGCTCAATTATAAGCATGCGTGCGTATACATAGATATATATGAAAAAATTAAAGTGCAGGAAGGTTAGTAAATTGGCTCTTGATCACACAGCTAAAAAACAATAAGCATTGTGTGAATCCAAGCTTATGCCATTTCCATAGCCACTTGAAACTCCTCTTTCTTGATTGTTCATCTACTGTGTGTCAGGCACTGTTCTAGGCATTTTACATAGGATTCATTAATTCTTTGTAATTGGTAGTTGGTTTTGAATTTTAATTATATGTCACACATTTTATCTATTGTTTCTTGGAGGTTCAAGGTTTTTTTAAAATAATTTTTGGTATAAAAATAATAGAGTCAAGAAATCTAGTTTTTTATACAGACTCTAAAATGAAAATGTGTAGTAACTTTCCTATATTCATTCAAATGAAAACGTGTGTTATTCCCTAGAAACAAAATAGCAACTTTTCAAATATCTTGAAATTTATTTTGTACTTTACACTGCCCATGGCTAAATCCCAGTCATCCCATCTTGCTAAATGAAAAGAAGTATTATTATTTTAGTTTGCAGTAACATGCCTGTCAGTTAGAAATGCCTGCAAGACAATCAATAACATTAATTGAACAACCACTTTGCACAAAATACTGTACATTACTAGATAGCTTTGATGTTACCAATGGAGCTGAATAACCAGCCTGTCACAAATGTTCTGTTGGATATTGTTTTGACATTTTTGTTAATATTCTGTTATTTTTAATAAGCTATCTATACAAAATGAAAAACCCAAGAGTCATACCTCTCACTACTATAATCTACCATCTATCTATCTCTGGCTGGAAAGGACTTTCTCAAACACAAATGCAAGCGTCAAAGCTTTAAAGAGCTCTCCATCACCTACATCACTCTTTCTAAAGAAGTGGTTCAAGAAACTTCTGTAGCAGAATCCTCAGCATTGTATGTTTTTAAAAAATGCAATTCCTTGCTACTTACAGAAATAAAATTCCTAAGGATAAGGCCCTGAATCTGTTTGTTTAGTAAACAGATGATGATTGTTTTGCACAGTAAGATTTCTTGGCCTCTGGCTGCAGAGGATCATGCCCATGATACACAGTGTGATTTACAATGATCTTGGGGATATAGTGCCTGTGGAGCAGGTTCACTGTGCACTGGTTATCAACCTGTCTGAGTCCAGTAAGACAATTCATGCACACAACAAGTTGCACGCTGTGGATTTATTACTTACAGGTAGACAGCAAGGGACAGCAAAAGCTAAGGATTCATTGTGAGCCAGTCCCCCAAGGCTCAGACAAGCTGCTCGGAGTAGATGGAATCTCTTCTCTGTATGCCCTGTGTACACGGCAGCTGAGGCACCCCAGAAAGTAGTCCACCCTGGGTTGTATACCCCAGAGTCATATGAATTGCTGGGCCAAATTACTGAAGGACATCCTCTTCCTGAAATGGAGACTGGGCTCTCTGGCCAGTTCCTCCTTGTCTCAGGATGTTGTATTCCCCACACGTTCCACAATTACTCTGGAGAAATACAAGGGAGAAAGGGGAGAACTAGGTTGATCCATGGCCATCCAGAGAATTATCCTGAAATCCTTACGTGCCTTTTCCAACGCTCGTTGTGCTGGTTTTGAATTGATTGTGCCTCAACTCCAAATTCGCCTTTCTTTGACCTGCTTTGTGATACTGGAGCTGGACACCATAAACATTTCTTTTGATCAGCTGATGTATTGAGAGGCATTATATAGAGGAGGATGCAGAGACACTGCAAGGCTATTATCAGGGGTGGTTCTCTTTGTGGTCCTGAGCGCTATTTTTCAGGCTGCTTCCCAGCTTCTATGGTGAGGCTGCCAGAGGCATGGCCTAATAATGTCCCCTCTGCCACAGGTTTTGCTGACATAGCAACAGGTGGTTTTCTGCTTGCCTGCTCTGTACTGTGGCACCCCATGACCTTCCCTCTCCCAGTGGGCAGCAACCACACCTCTCAAACAAGGTCTGAATCTCAGCCTTGGGGAAAACCCTCTTCCAAGTTTGTTGCTTCCTTAGGTTCTTTTTCTCAGTCCAAAAGGTAGTAGCTACTCCCTACATTTGCTATTACTCTATTCTTTAGCGGTTTTTGTTTTCTTACTATTTAATCATTTGTCATGTTAAAATTTTCCTGGTCAACTTATAGTTGTTTCTGTCCCCTGACTGGAATTTGATGGATACCTTTGGCCACATGTAGCCCCTCTTCTACCTATGAAGAACTATTTACAGGGTTCTAAGAGATTCCGCATTTTTGTGCAAACTTCCTTCTGGATGCCCTCAGGCTCATTCTTGCTTTTCCATTTCTTCAAGCTTCAGATCAAAAGTCACTCCTTCAAGACTCCCTTTCTCAGCATCTTGACAAAAAGAGAACTTTCCTCTCTGTGCTCATAGCAATTTAGTCCTTTCTCTTTTACTAGAGTTATCTACCGTAATCAAATGCATATTGAATTCTCTCCCACTTTCCATAGTCTTTGAAATCTAAACAGTAGCCTTCTGTCATCTCATTGTCCACATTATTAAACACATACTAGGTATCTGATAAAGCATTTGCTGCCTATTTGAAGAAATCACTCTTCTTTGTCTATTTTAGTGGTGAGATTTTGAGGTTTGGAGGTTATATAACCTTTAGGTTAAGTTATATAACACTTTAGTGATGTTCTTTTACCTCCATTCTGAATAGTGTTCATTAGAGCTGAATGAGCTTTTTTTTCTTGTCTAAATCCATACAGCAATACGCCTCGTAGGTAAGGAAGTTAACACAAGATGATTTCTGTAACATCGAAGCCTGTGCTGTCAGAAATTGGACCAATGCCAGGACACATTTCTCATTGACAATTAAACACCCATCAACTGGTAATGATGACTCCTAGTCACTTATGACACAGAGCAGACAGAAAGGCTATGCTCTAGATAGAAAAGGTATTTGATCTCATTACTCATCCTTGGAGCCATTTGCTGCCTCAGCATTTTGAGTGACTAGAGCCCTCAATGAACAGAAAGCTACAAAATATAGGGTGGTTTATGAGAAAAATACACATTTTATTATAAAGTATATAAATGTGCTTTCTATTTGATTTATATATGTATATTTTTGGTGAACATTAAATGTATTTTCAGTTATTAAATTCTAGTTTTTAAAAGTTACAAAACTTGTATGGTATACACACAGAAAGTTGGTATCAAAGGGACAATTATTTACATAGTATTCATTTCTCAAGAGTTGATTTTAAATTGTTAATATTACATTTGAAAATATTTCATTCTTATTCTATTCACAAAATGAATATAATGGCAAAGAATGTTTTCAGAACATAAACGTTTGGAAATCTGCACTGCACACAAAATAAGTTCAAGCTTGCTTCCTCAAGCAAGTAAAATACAATCGATTTTAAAACATTTTTTAACACTTCTCTAGCACTAATAACATGTAGCTATTTCATTATTTTTGACACAGAATCTATGCTTTATTGAAGGATTTCTGACTCTTCGTGTTTTCACTCTTCCTGTGTGAGGAAATTAGCCAAGTTCTCAACAACAAAGAATAATTTGACATTCAGTGGAATTGCATTTGTCTCTAATAGGCCATAGACCATTGGCAAGAACATTGTGTCATGGTGTGGGGCTGTACTATAGATAGGATAACTTATTTAGTTTGTTTGTAAAGAATGGATACTTAATGTTGTAAAACAAAAAGAAGTAACCAAAGGGTATCCATTTCTGAAATTATCCTCTTGCATAATATTTATCTTTTAACTTCTTGGCATGCATACTTCCATAAAATGCCATTATCCTACTGTACATAACATCTTTGTTGTATGTTTTAGAAAGTTCAAAATTATAGGTAAAACAACTATTTTGCTTCTTTTGTATAGGTCATTGAATCCCTGACAATTGAGTTTTGCCTTTAGTACCAAAATAATGACTCTTGATTTTAATTTTTTATTTAAATTAAATTAAATTATAAGTGCTTTTACTTCTACATATTATAACTAAATTATTTTATTGGAAAATAAACAAAAAATAATTATACAAATCTTTATTTGACTGGTGAAAAGAGTAGAGTGATATGGTGCAGACACTATTCAATGTTAAAACAAAGTTTGAGGATATAGTAGATCTTTGTAAAAAAAAAAGTTCAAGATTTCTCCAAATTATAAGAAAGCTCAAAAGTCTGGAATACACATCAGTCAACAAATACTTATCAGACACTTATTATCCTCATATATTACATACTTGTTTCTTTTTTATATATATTATTTAATTTACTCCTTGAAAGCTATGAGGCTAATAACAAAATTTACTTTGCCAATAAGAAAAAATTTAGAGAAGCAAGGACCCATTAATTCAAATTAGTAAAATAACTTTTGGGGGCTAAAAAGTATATGACATATGAAAATTTAAACAACAGTTGGTACAGAAAAACTTTCCTTTGCCTAGAAATAATTGGGCTAAAATCTCTGGTTAAGGACAAGTTTTAATAATGTAACACTAAAATCTACCTGTATGAAAATCATACGTATACCGTTGAAATGATGCCTGATTTGGTATCTAGTGCAAGTTTGCTTCCCTCTCTCAGCTCTCACAGCACCGTGGGTGGAGCTGAATTAGTACAGTAAGATTTGCGCTAGGTACCACAGCACAGCCACAGCACAGTGTTAAAAGCTTGGAGTCACACTGCCTGGGTTCGAATATTTACTCTAGTTCTTATTAGTTGAGCATACTCAGGCTTGTTATTTACACATTCTGTCCCTCAGTTTTATTATTTGTTAATGGAAATATAAATATCACCTACCTTCCAGGTTTTGTTGTGTGAATTACTTAGCATTTATTGCTAGCTCTTAATCTTTTCTTTAAAATTATTAAAATATTTTGATTGATATTTAGTCTTTACCAGATAGCTTAATTATAAATATATATGCATGTTATTGTCACATGTTCCCTTTACATAATTTTTCACTAGGTTCTACAATAATTTTCAAATGAGATTATATTTTTTTTCTAATGTGTTTTGCTTAGAACTATGAAGGTACTTTGTCTACTCAACAATAATGCATTAAGTAGATTTAATTGATTAATGAATGGATGCTAATAAATTGGATTGTCTGCCAGCATTGCTTAATCCCATGAAACAAATCAACTAATGATACAAAATTTGCAAATTTTACTGAAAAACTGTGTTCTACTTAGGTATCTACAAGCATGACTTTATAAATATTCATTCCAGAAACAGATTATAAAATGCATAGTCATTTCTGTTTTGATCTGCCTATAATAATTTGTAAGGAACTTCAATTGTTACAATATTCAAATTGATTTTTTTTTTTTTTGCATTTTGAAGAGTTTCAAGGGGTAAAGGTCATAAATATACACAAATCAGGATCATATTCTGATTTGACACATTTGCTTGACATGCCTCCGTATGCCAGAACTTACCTTTCAAAATGTGCAAGAAGTAGGTTGTGAAAGACCGTGAGAGATGTCAAACTACAGTGTCTAACAGCTCTTATCTCTGGACATGTCATGGTCAGTGATCATTAAAGTTCCCTGATCTTGCCCGCAACAGTGTGAAAATGCAAAAATAGAGGTCGCACTGCCAATCATTACTTAAGGTTATTGTTGCCTTTTGGAGCAGTCACCATAGCAATGGAAGTGAATTCATTAAAAGTATATGGTTCCTTGATACACTTGGGAAAAAATACGGGCTATAAGAGGGAGGAAACCTTAAGTTTTCCAGTTAATTTCATCTGGCTTAAATGAAGTCACAAAATATCTAATATTTTTTTCATTGTAAAAGAATATAAGATATAGCTTTTTTCTTAAGAAAATATATTTTTTAATACTTCCAAAGAAAAATCTGAGTACCTGTTTATATGCATGAAGGAAAGATAAGACAGAATTTCAGGAATGAATGTATGGATATTTTACATAAGAATTTTATACATCAAAAAGAAAAACTGTAAAATTTTACCTATTAAAACACCTAAAGTCCTTACTTCCTCAAAATAGTATCAGTATAGAAATTAGTAACATACATTCACTTTACGTTGATGAGCAAGGTTATATCATTCTTTCTCCATTACTTTTAGCAGTTTTTTAAAATGTTTTTGCTCTTTACTTGTAAATGACCATAACATATGTAAAATGTTTCTATTTATTGTGGTTATTGAATGTAATATGTCCCATATTATTAGCAAACATGAGTGGGAATCTCTTATTCCTAATAATATCAACTAAAATTTATAACCTAATATATAGTAATTAATAAAGTACTTTCATTGACAGTGATGATGACGATGATTCTATTTTAAAAGTCTGTCTTTTCCTTAGCTCACTTGACTCTTATTTTTCTTCCAATTGGTTGGTGACACCAGATAGGTCAAAATAAGTTTTCTTACACATCTATATAACCGATTTCCCATTTAGCATCTTCTAGTCTGGTTAACCTCTACCTAAGTGTATCGATTACTTATTGTGAGTATCTGCCTTCAAGATGCTTTACTTATGCCACCTGCAATCGTTGCAACATCTTGTAAGGTAGGCTCTGTCATTTAACATTGATGAAAACAGCTGAGACACAGACAGGGTGGGCGACTTGCCCTTAGCTGCCCAAGTAAGATGTGGCAGATCCGCAACACCAACTCTGGTTTCTCCTTTGACT
>CAUYRT010096163.1:0-23599 GCA_963574885.1 Lepilemur ruficaudatus
TCTAGTGCCTCACGTGGTGATGGTGCCCTGGGATTTCCAGGTGTGTTCTTATTCTCCACCTCAGTGGGGGCGGGTCTGGGAGTGAGTCTGGGCAGAGCTTGGTTGGGTAAGCCTGCCCTCAAGCACCACAGTTGCTGTTAGTGGGGGTCAAAAGGCTTTTCTTTGCTTCTGGGCAAAGCTGTCAGGGAGGGGCTGAAATGACCCCACTCAGCCAGAAAGTCTGCGTGTGGGGGTGGGGCTGTCTGAGACCTGCAGTTTGGAGCAAGTCTCACTCCTTGCAAGCTCCCCGGCTCCACAGCTTCTCCTGGGCCTCTGCCAGCAGGCAGGACCCCACGCCAGCGGGTCTCCCCTGGCTGTGGTGCAGGCCAGGAGGCTCCCTGCCCAGGATAGCAGCCTTGGCTGGGGACACGGCCCTCCCCTGCAAGGAGAGTTGCCCCTAAAGCACACTGATCCACCCCCGAAGGCACACACACCAAGTAGGCACTTCACAAATGTCCCTTCTCTGCCCCAGGGCAATGCAAGACCTGGGTGCACCAGGTCTGGTTTGTAGGTCTGATCCCTGGATCCCAGAATTCAAACCATGACCCCGCCAGGAAGTGGTGTGTCAATGCTAAGTCACCCACAGGGTGCCCAAGCTGGGTCGATGTCTCTCAGCCTCGGGATCTGCCCTGTTTTCCTGGAGTCACCGGGCCAGCAGCACCTGGGAGGGCTGGCAGATAGGGAGCTCACAGTCCGAGTACCCCTCAGTCTGCTGTAGGGCCCCAAATGGGAAGGTCTCATTCCCTTGAGATGCCTCTGGGTGGTGGCTAAATTGTCTCTCTTGGCAGCCGCGGGTAGGGAAGGGGGAGGGGAGAAGGAGGCAATGTGGCGTCTGCTGATCTGCTTGAGTCTGTGGGCTGGGAGGTGTCCCGGGGGAGCTGGGAGCCTGGTGCCGTGGCCACAAGAGGCTCACCGCTCACCGGCAGCAGCCGTCTCTGGACTAGTGTTAGCAGGTCTCTCCGACCGCCCAGGAGCCCACTAGCAGTCCGAGATGCAAGGGAGGGGAAAGTTAGCCGCTCCACCTACCCTTGTCGCAGGTCTCCAAGCTTCTCGTGGGCTTTCTCCTTTCAGTTCTCCTCTGCAACCTCCTCCCGTGGAGTCTCTTGTGGTCTCAGGTATCCCTCCTTCTGACCCTCGTCCAATGTATACTTGTCTGCTTGCTTATTTCTTCTGCTTTCTTCTAAAATCTGTCTTTTTTGCAGAGACACTCTGGCTGGCGGCTTTTCTCGTCCGCCATCTTTTAGACCTCCAGGATATCGGTAGACTTGTTAATTAAGCTACAGCACATGTTTCTGACATGCCTTGTTTGTCGTGTTTTTAGAAGATGGTAGCATAAGTATTCCTGCCTTCAGTTCTAATCTAATTTTGTCTTATGAAGATATCCTTTGAGTGGGATATGAGACATTCCCCAAATAAGAAAAACTGGAGAAACTGTTTCCTTGTAGTGATGTGCTGTGTTATCCGGTTGTAGGCACCTCTCTATCTTGGGTCCTTGATCTGTCTTCTTCCCTTTTATGCATAGAATAACCCCCTGGCAATGGCAAGTGCACTAAGAGGCTTTCTAGTCAAGGTCCACCTGATGCAAAGAATCAACCCTTCCATAGCATCCACAGGGCCTCTTATTACTTCCTCTTCCCTAAGCCAGGAACCATCATTGGCTCACAGTCACCAACAGAAAAAAGTCTAACTCCTCAAGTGCTCCCTAGAGCATCTAAAGCCCTCCTCCACTTTGTCATCTCAAGCCCTATCTTTCCTGCCTTGTTTTCTACCCTACCCTATTCCACATCCTGGACTACAGCCAAAGCAGAAGGCTGCAGCCTCTGGGACACATGTTCTGTGTGCTCCTATCCAGAGCCTTTGCTGTTACTCTTCTATCTGCCGCCAGAACTGTCTCTTCACCATTACGTCTTTCTCTGATATTCCAAGCGCCTTTCAAGTCTAATCCAAATCCAAATGCTACCTCTTCCTTGAAGGCTTTCCCTAATTATGCTCTGTTTCCATGGTATTTTTGTTCATCCCCTCATTTGAGATAATACCTCACTCTGCCTTGTTTTTTGAAAATTTGCATGATTATTTCCCTTCTGACCTTCCTTCATTTCCTTTCCTCCTTTCTAACTGAGTATTCACTCTGTGCCAAGCACTGGAGACACAAAGATGTATCAAACATACTTGGTCCCCACCCCAAAGAAGTTTGCAGTTCAGAGGGAGGCCGACATGTAGGCAACCAGAATGAAAGCTTCAGGCGAGCTTTTTGTTTTGTTCACTGCTGGATCCAAACTGCCTAAAACAGTGCCAAGAACATAGTTGGCACTTAAGAAATGTTGGTTGAATGGATAAATAATCTATCAGAAGTTTGCATGCGCATGTGTGTACATATGTATGTAAATATGTATGGGTGTGTGTATATATATAAATATATTCAAACTATATAAATAAAGTCTGGTGATTCTATATCCATAGTTGATGGGAAAGAAAATAAATTAGTTAATTAATAAATAAAGTCTGATGAGACCATAGAGGAGGGAAGACTTTGCTGAATCAAGTTCTAAATCAGGAGTTGGGCTTACCTTGGCTAATATTGTACTCTTATTGTAGGCAAAGTCTAGGTTTCCTCCTCATTTCTCCATGTTGTCTGCACTGAGCTTTATGTATGATGGTTGTTCAGTAACTGTCTGTGACATTGGACTGAAGCTATTTCTAGCCAGATCAGGACTCCACATCCTCACTTTTCACATTCTTCACCCAGCCTGTATTAGAGGACATACTGGTCCTAGTACTGCTGCCAAACCCCCTTTCCCCCATCTATTTCTTCCTGGGCTGACCCTGGGGGATTTGGAGGGCCTCTTTTTTTTTTGCAAAGATAAAGCTAGGACTGTTTACACAGCCTCCTCTGCTAGAGCAGGCTCCCCAGGACTCGCCGAGAATCGTCCAATATGGTGATATAGCTTTGCCACATAGTTGCTCAAATTGATGGTGCTTGTTTCTCATGCATAGAGCATTGCTTTATCAATCTCAGGATACTCCAAACATGATATTTTTTTTCTGGAAATATCTGGCATTGCTGCTATAGGAAGTTGAGTGTTTATGGCTGGATCAATGGGTCTTTTTGTCACCTTTTAAGTAATTAACTTGATTCAACAAATTTTTCTTGAGAAGTTGCTCTAGAATAGGCACTGACCTAGGCAAGTGGGGCATTCAGAAGAAAGGGATGAAGAGTCCAGTCCTGCCTTCAAGAAGCTTATAAGTGTTTGTGTGGGGTATGTGTGTGTGTGTATGTGTGTGTGTTAGGTACTGGGTAAGGAGAAAAAGTGAGGGATTAAGAAAAGTCTTTCAGTAACATGGTAACTGCCAAAGAAGAGGATGGACATGGCAGTCCGGGCAGCTAGAGTGGGTGTGTGGATAGATTTGGGGCTGTGGAGGCGGTAGCACATTGTCTCTGAGGAGTGGCAGCATGGAAGAAACAAGAGAATCATAAAAGCCAAAGGAAGCAGAGCCATGTGGCCCCCAGAGGATGGACCACAGAACTGGAAAATAAAACCAGGCAATTATCTGATCTCACTGTCCCTACTGATGGGAAAACCCAATGTGTCTTCCAGATGCCCCAGAATTGGGCCAAAGCACCACGGAAGTTGAGGCCTAGGATTTAAACCTTAGCTCAGCCTTGGACTGGTTCTGTGACCTTGGGCAGGCCACCCAACTTCAGAGGTCCTCAGATCCTCAGCGGGGAATGAGCAGGTGGTACATGTGCAGTCTAAGGCCCTGACCAGCTAGAGGTTGCAGTCTCTAAGGTTGTATTCTTCTCCCTCTTCTGGAGTGCCATATTCTGGCTAGATCCCTGTCTGGCCTGTTTGTGGCACATATATCCTGCATGGGGGATGGTTAACCAGGGAAAGTGGAGGGCAGGCATTGGGGAGAAAGGAAACAGGGTGGAGGACAGAAGGAGAGATTACCTGGCCTTTATTTCTTACCATCTTTCACGACCTCTTTCTCTTTTGGCTGCAAAAGGAGAGTGGCATGTTTTATTTAGGATTTAGCAGTATAAACCTCCAATAAAATGTTTACATGCTTATTTCCAATCTAGTGGGCTCAAGAGTTACACCAATACCTTTGCTGTGTTATTATACTTACTAAATAATCTCTGTTTTCCTTTAGTGTCTGAACCTGCCAGAAGGTTGCAAGCTTTACCCTGTGCCTTTGTATTTTGCTAAATTAAGCTTTTCTATTTCCTGCTTCATCAAGTCACTTTAAGACCTCATGCCATGTGTTATAAAACAGACTACTCAGTAGAAAGTACTGTTTATTATTCAGAATGAGTGAAATTTATCTTCTCAGACATTTGTGACCAGAAGAATGTAATCAAAAGAAGGGATGCCATTAATCATTAGGCCATTATTGCCCTCCTATTTAGTCTTCTGGAAATGGCTGGGAGTTTCATCCTCCATCTCTATGGCGCTGATCTGTTAATACATGTGGCTAAACATTCTCACAGGAAATTGCAAGGCCAGCTGGTTGCTGCCCAGCATTCAGTGTATGGAGCCTGCTCTCCAGATGTGTACTTTGGTATTGATTCCTGAAGCTTGGGGAATCTTTCCTCAAAGCTAATGCTAACTTTGAATTCCCAATCAGTCTCTGAGAGTTTTGAGCATTTGAAAGTATGAGAATAGGTGAGTTGGTTCACTAGGAAACTATTCAAACTTGGACCCCAAGTCTGTTTGGGGGTATGTCTCCTTCAAAATGGACAACTAACTTCCTCAAAGTATTACTTGTTTAGGCTATTCTCTGCCTCAAGTCCTTCCATCAGAGCATCATGGGATCAGACAATTTTAGGACTGGAAGCCTTAGAGACATGATCCAATTCTCTCCTAAGTATTGGTATTCCAACTCTGATATCTTAGTACCTCTGTATTCTAAATTTTTTTTTCACTTTTCCATTGAAATAGGAAATTTTGAGTTTTGGAAACACTGGAATTTAGCACTGGCTTCCTGCACCAAATTAAAACTTCAAGATATTACTGGAGAGACATGGATGTTGAAGCATGAAAGAGCTAGAGTCATATATAATTAATGGTTAATAAAGAGTGGCTTCCCCAGAATAACTATGAGGTTGGAAGGGGAGATTGGGAGAAGTAGAGCCTATATTACAGCACTGGAAGTTCTCTTTTCTGAGAGGCTGTCCTATCTTTGTCTTATCTGGAGTAACACAAACTTTCACCCTATCCCCAGGTGTACACTACTAGCCAAGGGAATGAAAAATAAGCTTACACACACACACACACACACACACACACACACACACACACACACACACAAATAGATTCACCTCAGGAGCACAAGCCATATGAAAGATAGAAAAATGAAAAAAATATGTATAAAGTAGAAGTAATGGAAATGCCAAATAAGAATGTGAAGAGAAAATAGTGGAACATGCTGTATTGGGACAGGTGTGGGAATATTACTTGGTACCCAAAGGATGGCAGTTTGCCAATATTCATAGAAACTTAAAGTAAATATACCTTTGACCCAGCAATTCCACCTCTACAAATTTAAGCTATTGCCACCATTTCAGAGCCAACACATACAGAGTGGGAATCTGAGCTAAAGAAAGAACTAAAGCAGAGCCAAGCCAAGGGATGTGGGCATGGATGGCCACCCAGTATGTGTCCCAGTGTCCATACGCAGAGAGGGCAACTGAGTCAAGCCTGGGTTGAGACCAGCCCAATCTTACTCTCCAATCCTGCACCCACCCTAAAGAAATGTATACACAGCTCTGAACATTTATTGACTCCTGAATCAGCATGGCTGTTCAAAGAGGCCTCTTATTCATGCCTGAGTTCTTATAATCTCTTGTTCTTAAAGAACATCAGTGACAATATGGAATAAGGAAATTTAAAAATTCTCTCCTTCATAGAAATCTCATATTAATGGATTGGAAGACTTAAGATGGCGATACTCCACAGATTTTTTTACGTGTTCAATGCAATTTCTATGAAAATTCCACCTGCTTTGTTTTGTATAAATAGGTAAAGTGATCCTAAAAGTCATACAGAAATGCATAGGGCCTAGAATAGCCAAAACAACCTTGAAAAAGAACCAAGTTGCAGGTCTGATGCTTCCCAACCTTAAAACTTTATCTATAAAGGTAGAGCAATCAAGACTGTGGTACTGGCACAAGAACAGACATATAGATGAATAGAATAGAATTGAGAGTCTAAAATTAAACTCATACACTTATGGTAACTTTGTTTTTGACAAGAGTTACAAGACAATTTAATGGTGAAAGAAAAATATTTTCAACAAATGGTGCTGGGACAACTGAATATCCACATATAAAAGAGTGAAATTTTATCCCTACCTTATGCCACATGCAAAAAATAACTTAAAATGAATCAAAGAACTAAATGTAAAGGATAAACTATAAAACTCTTAGAAGAACACATAGGAGTAAATCTTCATGACTACTCAGTAGATATTTTAGATATAACAGTAAAGCACTAGCAACAAAACAAAAATACAGATAAGTTAGACTTCATCAAATTTAAAATCACTTGTAGCTCCAGTGATTTTCTTTAAGGCCACCATTAAGAAAGTAAATATACAACTCACAGAGTGGTAGGAGTATATTTGCAAATCATATATCTGGTAAGCATCTATTATTCAGAATATATAAAGAACTTATAGCACAACAACAAAAAATAAATAACCCAGTTAAAAATGAACAAAGTATTTGAATAGATGTTTATCCAAAGAAGATACATAAATGGCCATTAAGAACATGAAAAGATACCATCATTCATCATTAGGGTAATGAAAAGCAAAACTACAAGATATCATTTATATCCACTAGAATGCCTATAATAAAAAGAAGATAATAGCAAATGTTGGTGAAAATGTGGAGAAGTTAGAAACTTTATACATTGCTGGTGGGAATGTAAAATGGTGCTTGCACTTTAGAAAACAATTTGGTGCTTTCTCAAAATGTTAAATGTAGAGTTATGATAAGTCCAAAAATGCTTCTAGATATCTGCTCTGGTGAAATGAAAACATATATCCACACAAACAAATATGTGAATGTTCATAGAAGCATTATTCATAATAGCCAAAAAGTAGAAATAACCCAAATGTTTATCAATTGACAAAAAAATTGTTAAATGTGACTTATCCATACAATGGAATATTAGCCATAAAAAATTAAGCACTGATACATACCACAGCATGGATAAACCTTGAAAACATACTAAATGAAGAAGCCAAACATAAAAGGCCACATATTATGATTCCATTTAGTGGTGACCATGACCTGTGGGAAGGAGGAACAGGAGTGACTGCTGTGGATTTGGGGTTTCTTTTTTGGGTCATGAAAATGTTCAGTTTTCTCTTTAGTAAAATAGGGGCTTAATCTAAATAATTTATAGACTGTTTTCCAAATCCAGCTTCCAATTATTTTTTTAATATCAGTCTTCCTACATGCTCAGCAATTTCAAAAGAATTGCTGGAAAAGTCAACTCTAGAATAAAAACAAGCCTTTATGCCTCTGGTATCTCATTTAGGGTAGGTCTATTTTTGAGCATTGGGAATTTTTTTTTTAACTATACCCATTTTTTCATTTTCTGAATTTCTTCTCTAAATTTGTTATTTATTTATTTATTTTTTTATTCAGGGTATTATGGGGGTACAAACGTTTTGGCTACATGAAATGCATTTGCCTCACTCAAGCCAGGGCCACAAGCATGTCCTTCCGCTATACAGTGTGCCCCGTCTCCATTAGCTGTGGGTTTACTCAGCCCACCCACTCTACCCCCACCTCCCCAGCCCCACTATCTGACCAGCATCCGGTGAGTGTTACTACCATGTAAGCACCTTAGTGTTGATCAATTAGTACCAGTTCGATGGCAAGTACATGTGGTGCATGTTTTTCCATCCTTGTGATACCTCACTTCGAGGGATGGGCTCAATCTCTATCCAGGATGATATAAGAGGTGCTAGATCACCATTGTTTTTTGTAGTTGAGTAGTATTCCATGGTATACATATACCACATTTTATTAATCCACTCATGTATTGATGGGCATTTGGGTTGTTTCTGCATCTTTGCAATTATAAATTGTGCTGCTATAAACATTTGAGTGCAGATGTCTTTGTTATAGAGTCTTTTTTTCCTTTGGGTAGATGCCTAGTAGTGGGATTGCTGGATCAAATGGTATTTCTGTTTTTAGCTCTTTGAGGTATCTCCAAATTACTTTCCACAGGGGTTGTACTAATTTGCCATCCCACCAGCAGTGTATGAGTGTTTCAATCTCTCCACATCCACGCCAGCATTTGTTATTTTAGGACTTTTGATAGAGGCTATTCTCATTGTAGTTTTGATTTGCATTTCCCTAATGATTAGAGATGTTGAGCACTTTTTAATATGTTTGCTGGCCATTAATCTGTCTTCTTTTGAAAAAAGTTCCTGTTTTGTCCTTTGCCATTTATTGATGGGGTTTTTTGATTTTTTCTTGTCAGAGGTAACCCAACTCGCCAAAATACCTCTAAGGCAATAAATACAAGGTTTGGAGTATTGAGAATTTTTATCTATTTCTCTTTTCGTAAGGAACAACCCTGATTTTTTGAAATTTCTGTAAGACTTTAATTTACCATGAAGATTTCTGATTGATTGTGAACTGTGTGAAGAGAAACGTCAAACTTAAAATAGTTTGTAACTGCTTGTAACTGTGAGATAGCAGTTTTCATAAGGGCTCAATGAAGAGACATGGGTAGCTGTTGGCTTTTTAAAAATACATAATATTCGTGTATCTTTATAGGGTACATGTGATGTTTTGATACAGGCATACAGTGTGAATTAATCAAATCAGGGTAACTGGGGTGTTCATCACCTCAGGCATTTAACATTTCTTTGTGTTAGGAACATTCCAATTCTACTCTTTTAGTTGTTTTAGAATATACACTAACTTATTGTTGATTATAGCCACTTTGTTGTGCTATCAAATATTGTTCATTCTATCTAACTATATTTTTGCACCCATTAACCATCCCCACTTTATCCACACTCTCCCTGCTACCCTTCCCAGCCTCTGGTAGAACCATTATTCTACTCTCTGTCTCCATGAGGTCAATTGTTTTAATGTTTAGCTCCCATATATGAATGAGAACATGTGAGATTTGTTTTTCTGTGCTTGGCTTATTTCACTTAATATAATGTTCTCCAGTTCCATCCACGTTGTTTCAAATGGCAGCTTTCATTCCTTTTTGTGGCTATATAATATTCCATTGTACATATGTACCAAAATTTCTTTATCCATTCACCCATTGATGGACACTTAGGTTGACTCCGTATCTTAGCTATTGTTAATAGTACTGCAATAAACATGAGAGTGCAGATATTTTTTCGATATACTGAATTCCCATCTTTTGGATATATACTCAACGTTCTATAGATATCTTTTAGGTCCATTTGGTATATAGAAGTAGCTTAAGCCCGATGTTTCTTTGTTGACATTCTGTCTAGATGATCTGTCTAATGCTGGAAGTGGAGTGTTGGGGTCTTGAATGATTTTTGTATTGGGATGTATCTCTCTTGTTAGTGCTGATAATATTTGCTTTATATATCTGGGTGCTGCAGTGTTGGGTACCTATATATTTAAAATTGTTACGTCCTCTTGCTGTATTGACCCCTTTATCATTATATGATCACTTTCTTTGTCTCCTTTTACAGTTTTTGTCTGAAATCTATTTTATCTAACATAAGTGTAGCCATTCCTGCTCTTTTTTGGTTTCCATTTGCATGAAATATCTTTTTCCATCCTTTAATTTTCAGTATATGTGTGTCTTTATAAAGGCCAAGTGTATTTCTTGCAGACAACATTAGTTGGCTCTTGTTTTTTTTAATCCATTCAGCCACTCTGTATCTTTTGAATGGAAAATGTAGTCCATTCACATTCAATGTTGTTGTGGATAGGTAAGGACTTACTACTGTCATACTGTTATTTCATTTCTGGTTGTATTGTCCTCCTCTTTTTGTTTCTTCCTACCTTCCTTTCTTCCGTTGTTAAAAGTGATTTTCTCTGGTAGTGTGTTTTAATTTCTTATTTTTTATTTTTTCTGTATCTGTTGCAAGTTTTTTGATTTGAGCTTATCATGAGACTTGCAAAAACATTTTATAACCAATTATTTTAAACATATGACAACTCTGCTTACAAATAAATAAGCCAAAAAAATCTAATAGAAATTCTATCCTTTACCTCCAGCCCCCTTGTTTTTTAACCTTTTGTTGTTTCCATCCATATCTTTTTATACTATCTCTCAAAAAGTTGTTATTTTGATAGCTTTATGTTTTAGTCTTTCTACTCAAGATATAAGTGATTTATATACCACAATGGAGTATTCTGTATTTGTGTACTAGCTGTTACCAGAGAGTTGCATACCTTTAGAAGATTTCTTATTGTTCATTAATGTCTTCTTCTTTTAGATTAAAGAACTCCTTTTAGAATTTCTTGTAGAACAGGTTTGGTGTTGATGAAATCCCTCAACTTTTGTTTGTCTGGGGAAGTTTTTGTTTCTTTTTCATGTTTGAAGGATATTTTTGTAGGGTATAATATTCTAGGGTTAAGGTCTTTTCTTTTGTCACTTTGAATATGTAATGCCACTCTCTCCTGGCTTGTAAGGTTTCCACTGAGAAGTCTGCTGCCAGATGTATTGGAGCTCCTTGTATGTTTTTTTTTTTTCTGTTTTTTCTTGCTTCCTTTAAAACCTTTTCCTTGTCTGTGACCTTTGGGAGCTTGATTATTAAATACCTTGAGGTAGCCTTGTTTGTATTAAATCGGCTTGGTATCTATGACCTTCTTGTACCTGAATATTGTATCTTTCTCTAGGTTTGGAAAGTTCTATTTTATTTTTTTTTGAACAAACTTTCTACCCCCATTTCTCTCGCTATCTTATCTTTAAGGCCAATAACTCTTAGATTTGCTCTTTTGAGGCTATTTTCTAGATCTTCTGGTGTGTTTTATTCTTATTTATTCTTTTTCCTTTTTTCTCTTCTGACTATATTTTCAAATAGCCTATCTTCAAGCTCACTAATTCTTTCTTCTGCTTGGTCAATTCTGGTGTTGAGAGACTCTGATGCATTTTGCAGTTTGTCAACTGAATTCTTAACTTATGGGATTTCTGCTTGATTTTTTTTTTTTATTTCAATCTCTTTGTTAAATTTCTCCAATAGACTTCTGAATTCTTTCTGTGTGTTGTCTTGAAATTCACTGAGCTTCTTTAGGACAGCTATTTTGAACTCTTTGTCTGAAAGGTTACCTATCTCTATCACTCCGGGTTTGGTTGCTGGTACCTTATTTAGTTTGTTTGGTGAGGTCATGTCTTCCTGGCTGTTCTTGATGAGTCTGGGCTTGGTTGAACCCATCCTTCTTGAGAGATTTCCAGATACTCAAATGGAACACTTGGTATTGCTTGACAAATACTTGTACAATGTATTGTGCTGTAATACAACTATCCCAATAATTACTTCCTGGTATAAAATAAGACTTTTTATATTGTAAATAAATATTTCTTTTGCAGATTAAAGAAATCACAAAATGAAGATCCTGCTAATTATATTTGTCCTGATCCTTTGGAATGAAACATTGGCAGATCAGAGCCCAGGTATATTTTATGCTTATTATTAAGTAGGAAAATAAATGTTCTGATGTCTCAGCAAACTTTAACAAACAGAGAGAAATAAAGAATTTATTTACTAAAATATTAGAGTACACAATATTTAGCAATAGTTGTAGATATGCAATATCCAACTTAAACTCTCAAAGATTGCACAGTTATGGGCAAAAGTCATGAGTTATGTTATACCTAGCTAGATAAAGTTTAATTAGTCATTGATTTGCTTTAGTCTCAATGTTCCATGTCTCCATGAATAGAGTCAAAATCCATTTGTTTATAGGTCCATTTTAATCTTGGTCTTAATAAGTAGTAGAAAAGAACCCTACGCAGAAAACGAATTCTGAGTATTTTTGCGGCTTAACCATTGCCTTCCTTCTCTTTTACAGGTGTGTGTGTGTGTGTATATATATATAGCTATATGCATACTCATACACACCTACACACACACACACACGCACATATATACACACACACATTTCTTTTTCAAGTATGTATATATTTATGTAGTTGATATATATATGAACACATACACAGTCTTGGATCACTTAATGACAGGGATCCACTCTGAGAAATGCATTATTAGGCAATTTCATCATCATTGTGTGAATATCACAGAATGTACTTACACATCATCGAGTGTTCTTACACAAACCTAGATGGTATAGTGTACTACACACCTATGCTATATAGTATAGCCTATGTACCTGGGCTACACACCTGTACAGCATGCTAGTGTACTGAGTATGTAGGCAGTTATAACACAATGGTAAGTATTTGTGTATCTAAACATACTCATATCTAAACAAAGAAATGGTAATGCCACTAGGCAATAGAAAATTTTCAGCTCCATTATGATCTTATGGGACCATTGTCATATATGCAGTCTGTCATTGACCAAAACATCATTACGGGGTACATGACTCAGTGTGTAGGGGTGTGTGTGTGTATGGAATGTGAAAGCTAGGCTTTTCTACTCTCTTATAATTACTATTTAATAAAAACATAGTTCAAAAAAGTATTTTTAACTGTGCACTGTGCTACCCTAGGATTTCCTGGGAAATTCCCGAGTTACTTTGAAAGAAAGAGCCCATTGTTAGACATTTACCAGCACATCACTGATTTCACAAGTGGAGGTGGCTGGCCATGACTGCTAAAGTAGATGCTATTGGTGCCTCTCTTTGCCATAGCTGCTTATCAGGCTGGGGTACCCCTCCCTTAGCTGCTGTGAATATTGCCTGCAATAGCTCATAAGTGTAGCTCTTTTTCTCAGGAGAATTTCTCTGGGCTTTCCAAGAGCTGTCTTACCCAAGAGGTTATATTCATAGCACTTCTGCTCCTTCCCTCCAACTCCTGGGGATAGTCTGCATTCAGTGACTTACTGATAGGGGAGCACAAAACAATGAACTTCTTGCCTCAAGGAGGGACAGCTTTGCTGTAATTTACGCTCCAGAGCTCCCTACAGAGTGGGCTAAAGCTGGACCTTACTTGATGACACACCTTTCTCTGCTCCTTCCCTTGTCCTGTCCCACTTCTCTCTTTGTCAAGCCCATTCACCTGAAATCCTGACCTTAGACTCTACTTCTAACCTCTCCAACCTAAGACAGCTGCTTCCTCTACACTGCTTCCAAAAACTGATATCCATAGACCACTTTGGGACTTTCTTGGGTGGTATCATGTTATTTATCCTTTAGTACAACATCACAATTTGGGATTCTAGGACTAAAAAATAAAAACAATGTTGGTTGCCTCTGATATAGAGTTAAGGAAGAAAAATCTGTTGGCTAACATTAGTAAAGTTCTTTTGTTTGACATTTTAGTAAAAGCAATTACAGTTCCTTCTGTTGGACCTCCAGAAGACACTTTCTTTGGATTCTGATATACCCTTAATACTAGAAGATAGTCTCAAATGAGTACTGTGGTCTAAAATGTAAAGGCTGAAAAATAACATTGTTTTTGTTTGTTGTCACTTCATTTTGATAGGGCCAGGCCCTGAGTATGCAGATGTGGTGTTTTTGGTGGACAGCTCTGATCACCTGGGAATTAAATCTTTCCCATTTGTGAAAACATTCCTCAACAAAGTGATCAACAGTCTCCCCATAGGGGCCAACAAATACCGCGTGGCCCTGGCCCAGTACAGCGATAAGCTCCACAGTGAATTCCAGCTGAGCACCTTCAAGAGCAGGAACCCCATGTTGAACCACCTCAAGAAGAACTTCGGGTTCATCGGCGGGTCCCTGAGGATAGGACGCGCTCTCCAGGAGGCTCACAGGACTTTCTTCTCTGCACCCACAAATGGCAGAGACAAGAAGCAGTTTCCCCCGATTTTGGTAGTCCTGGCTTCAGCCGAGTCTGAGGATGACGTGGAAGAGGCTTCAAAGGCCCTGCGGAAAGACGGGGTGAAAATCATCTCTGTGGGGATGCAGAAAGCGTCCGAGGAAAACCTGGAGTCCGTGGCCACGTCCCAGTTTCATTTCAACCTTCGGACAGTCAGAGACCTCAGCACGTTTTCCCAGAACATGACGCAGATCATCAAGGATGTGACAAAGTACGAAGAAGCAGCAGTCGATGTTGATGCCCAAGGTGAGGAAGCCTGTGGTTGAAGAGGTGCCTGATCCCCATGCAGATCTGTGTCTGCCTACCCTTATCTCCTGCAACTCCCATTCGGTTTTTATGAATAGCCATATTGAAGTAGTGGAACATCTATACGTCATACCCTTACTTGCTTCTGTCTTTGTGCCATTTTCTCTGGTAGGAATCCTGTTGCACTCCTCTGCTTTCTTATAGCTTGAATAACTCCTGTCATATTTAAATCTTACCCCTACATTCTTATCCTTTTAGAACGCTTTCCTTTTAAATTTCTTTTTGGGTTTCACAGTTCCTTGTGCACACCCTGTGACAGCAGCACTTTCCCTTAACTATCATTTCTGTGTTTGTCCTCCTTCCCTCCCCACCAGCAAGGAACTGGTAGCACGTGAGGGTAGAATTGGCAATTTATATTCACCTCTGTATGCCTTGTGCCTAGCTCAGTGCCTGACAATGAGCTGTTCTATTTCTTAATGGTTGAATCCACGAGGGTCTTACAGATAAAGAAATAAGATCCTTGTCTGTCCTCTTTCTCTCATAGTCCTGGTACGGTATGGGGCACACAATAAATGTTTAATAAATGCCTGTCCACTGATACATAGCAACACTCAGTGGGAATGGTAACCTTAGAATTAGACCATATTAGCACATGTTCATACTTTGTGTTCAGCCAGGCAGAAGTGGGGATACCCTCCGTTGTACAGTAGCATAATGCAGTGCACTGTGGTCTTGAGCTCTATGTGTGCTATGTTGGCCCATCCCCTCCTGAGCCATTATTTTCCCCTTAGAGGTAAAAAAGTTTCTCTAGTGAGTATCAGGATCTACTAAAGCCAGAAGTTTGACACATTAGCTCTCCCACCTATGCAATCAATTTATGCTAATATTTTTTACATCTAAGACATACTTCCCCCTACCCTCTACATTTTAACATTTTTGATGTTAGGCTGTATCTTTCAGTAGTGCTTTAAAAAAATTTCTGAAGAGCTGCCATTAAATAATAGTGTATCTTCCAGTAGAGTTGATCTTTGAATTGAAGAAGTACTGAAAATTTTTCTGACAAGCTTATGGGTGTGAATGAGATCAGTTAGAAGCATCTCAAATTGAACTGACTCAGTACCTTCACTTATATAATTTAAGACCTTAGCTATCACACCTTCAGTGTAAAATTCTCCCCAACTTACTTTCTGAAAACCCCCAAGAGTGTCTCATGTGACTGCATAAATCCTTCCTCTAAGGTGCCATCATATATGTTGATGTCTGTTGTGTGCAAAGCTACTCAAAAGCAGCACTTACCCAGCCTTTGCAGCTGGTTTCCTTTGGGAGAATTCTGATTCCTACGCCAGAAAGCCATCTTCTATTATCCCTAAGCTGCCACCCAGCAGGCACCAGAATGGCCTTTCCTTCGTCCCTGGGAAGTCCGTGTATTTCATGAAGAAATGCAGAGGACCTTTTTCTCATCAATTTTCATGTTTGATCCCCTAGATCGAAAGGAGGACTACCTGTGCCTCCTTAACTCACAACTTATCACTTGAAAAGTGCTTAATTTGTGTCTTAGATGAGTTCTCCATGAAGACTCCAAAACAGAAGACCTTTGAGTACAAATAGTTTACTTGGGAAGTGGTCCCAGGAAACACCAGTAAGGAATGGGGAAAATGAGGACTCTACACATGTAATATTGATGAACAGGCAAAACAGGCCAACACACAGCTTGTGGGAGATGGTCAATAGTGTGTTGCATTGATGAGAGGATCCAGCCATTCTCTCTGAAGGAAGGTAGAGAGAATTTCCAGCATAATGGATTTTTCCTGGCTGCTTCTGTGATCAGTTGGCACATTAGTGGGACATTCTGGCAGGTGCTGTCTAGTCCTAAGATCCAGAAAGCCACGTGGTATGATACAAAGTGGCCTGAACCAAAGATCAAAAGATGGCACTAATTGACTATATGATCTTAGAGAAGTGATATCATATTGCTGGACCATGTGTCAGCATCTTCATTTTGAGATGTGTGAGTTGGGATGATCTTGAAACTTCCTTCTTGCTTCACCATTTCCTCATTCCATGGCTATAACTATGGGCTGATTTTTTTTTTAGTACAACCAGGCTAGGCTTTAAACAAATAGACTTCCTGAATAATAAGAAGTTTATTTATCTTGTAACGTTATAGGGGTAGTGCTTAGAGTGTTGAGTTGTCTTCCTCTGTTTAGGTATCTAGGCTTGTGGTGGCTCTTCCATCATCAAATATGACTTCCAAGGTGCCCTAAGAATTGACATACAGATGATAGAAGGGTTAAAACATGGGAGATGACTCATGGGAGGGTTTTATAAGCTGGGCCTGGAAGAGAAACTACTTCTGCTCACATTTCACTGGTCGGATATTAGTCACATGGCTATACCTAACTGCAGGTGAGGCTGGGAGATCAAGTCTAACTCTATGACCAAGAAGAGGGACTGGAGTTTGGCAAGAATCTAGAAGGCTCTGCTAAAGTTAATGTTGCCCCTGAGGTACCACAGGGTCCCTTTCTCTTCACTCTCCTCATCCCTCACTGCTCCTCCCTTAGAGAAACGCAGATGCCATAGCAAGTTGTTAGGGCATATGTGCTGCTTCTCCTGGAGAAGAAATATTCTATGTCCCTTGACTCTCAGGATCTTGGAGATCCTCCCACCATGTAGGTGGCTGCTTAGCTTGAGTTCTCTAGGACAGTGGGGATTTACCACCTTCTTAGAGGGCTTTTTGTGCTGATCATGCTTGTATCACTTTTTCTAACTTACGTTGCAGCAGTAGTACAAGGTATTGCTTGACAGGACCCTGTCCTGGACTTTTGGAAGTTAAGAGCAAGGGTTTTGGTGTCAGGGAGGTCTAGGTTCAAACTCTGGCTTGGCCACTTAGGACCTCAAGTAAGTTAGTTAACGCTAAGCTTCAGTTTCCTTACCTATAAAGTGAGGATAATAGTGTTTACCTTATGAGTGAGGTGACTTACATGGCATTTGGCACATGGTGTATTATTATATTATTAATAGAAACAACTGTTTGTAAATACTAACTTGAGCAGGTCACACTGGGAGACATTTTAACCAACTGTGAGGGATTCAGAGTAGATTGGTAGATATTTGAGAATTATATTTAATTTCACAAATATTTCTGAGTTTTCACCAGGCACCAGGTACTGGAGGGCTAGAGATAAGACATGCCTCTGCCTTCTAAGAACTCAACAATCTTCATATGTAGTTTTCAGAAAGATTGAGCTTATCTCTTGGATACACTTTCCACAGTTGCTGTTCATCCACCTGTGCTTGGAGTAGGTGTTTTATGTGAATATGGTGTACTCTCCCTTAGATTCCAGATTGTGTAACCAACTGCTTACCTGGAATCTTCTCTTGAAGGTCCAATAGCTTCTCAAACTTGGCATGTCTAAAATGGAACTCCTGAATCCCCCTTATAACTTGTTCTTCCCACTATCTTCCTTATCTTGGAAAAAGACAACATCGCCATCCACTCAGTTGTTCAGGCCAAAAACCCAGGAGTTTTCACCACTTCTTTTGTTCTCAATGCTTGCATCTAATTTATAAAGTTTTCTGTTCTACCTCTAAATCATGTATCAAAACTACCCTGTTGCTCCATCTTAGCTCCTATATTACTTGTCCAACAACCATTATCTCTTTCTTGGACTAGGGTAATTTTTACTTAGTTGTTATCCCTGAATTCATTATTTCCCCTTGGCAATAAGAGTGATATTTAAGAGATTTACTTCAGGTCATGTGACTCCCATATAACCTGGGCCCTGCCTCCTGACCACAGCCACCATTGTTTCTCCTAATTCACGGGCTCCAACCACCCTGGGCTTCTTGCTTGTTCCTACCTCTTGCTGTGATTTTTGCCAGAATTCCTCTTTCTTCAGAACTCCACATGGCTGAATCTTTCTCCTTATTCATATCTCAGCCCAGATGTGATCCTCTCAGAGAGGCTGGCTTCTTCATGTCTCAGGTGAGTTAGCTACCCCCACGTGCCCAGCCTAGTCACTGGATACTGTTTTATTTCCTTGTTAGCACTTACTACTGTCTGAAATAGTATAATATAACTTATCTGCCCTCACCATAGAATGTGAGATGGTGGTTGTGGAGATGATGGTGGGGTTAGAATGTGGTAGGAAATTGGCAAGCATTCTTCAGATGGAGGAAATGGCATATGCAAAGCCTCTGAAGTCAATGACGTTGTAAGTCTTGTTCAGAATTTTGATCTTTTGTTCACTGAAAGAGAACAATGCTGACTACATCTGTCATGACTGCCTCTATTTTCACGAGTGCATTTTGACAATCTGTAAAGTGCCTTTCTCTCCCTGGGCCAGTGATTTATACTAATCCTCATATTTTTCCTCTCTCTGTAGTTCCCTTCCCCATAACCTGTGAGAAAGATTCACTTGCTGACCTTGTGTTCCTGGTGGACGAGTCACTTGGGAACAGCCAAAATTTAAGGAACCTTCAGAGCTTCCTGGAGAACATTACCAGCTCCATGGATGTGAAGGACAACTGCATGCGGCTTGGACTGATGAGTTACAGCGATAGCGCAGAGGCCATTTCTTTTCTGAAGTTGAGCACATCCCAGTCTGAATTTCAGCAGCAAATCCAGAGGCTTTCTATCCAGGTTGGGAAATCCAATGCTGGGGCTGCCATTGAGCAGATGAGGAGAGAGAGCTTCTCAGAGTCAAGTGGCAGCAGAAGGGCACAGGGGGTGCCTCAGATCGCAGTCCTGATCACCCACAGACCATCAGATGACAAGGTGCGTGAGGCTGCACTGGACCTTCGCCTGGAGGACACCACTGTGTTTGCCATTAGCATCCAAGGGGCTAACAGCACCCAGTTAGAAGAAATAGTATCTTACCCTCCGGGACAGACCATTTCCATGCTGGAGTCCTATGCAGACTTGGGAACTTACAGTAAAAACTTCCAGAAAAAGCTCCGAAATGAAATATGGTCCCAAATTTCTACTCATGCTGAACAAATGGAACTTGATAAAACTGGTATGTTTTTTAAAAATACTTTTCTTATTATGAAATTATGTAAGTAGTTACCTAGGGCTGGTGAAGGAGTGAGGATTGACTATAATTGGATAAAGGAACTTTGAGGAGTTGTGGGAATGTTGTAAAACTAGACTTTGGTAATGGTTGCACTTCATAAAGTTACTAAAAATCATTGAATGATACACTTACAGTGGATCAGTTTTATAAGGTGTAAGTCATACCTTGATAAATTATAAAAAAGTAATATATGTTAATTATAAAATATTGTAATAGTATGGGTGGACATACAGAAGAAAATAAAATCATCTGTAATCGTATTAACAGATAAAACTGTTCTTTAACATTTATTTCCCTTGTTTTTTGTTCTCTCTCTCTCTTCTCATTCCACTCATGCATACACAGACACACACAGAGTTTTAAAAATTGTATCACATTGTATATAGCGATGCTGTCTGATAGAACTTTCTGTGATGATGGAAATGTTCTCTATCTGCACTGTCCAATAGGGCAGCCATCAGCCACATGTGCTACTGTGCACTTGAAATGTGGCTAGTATGATGGAGGAACTGAAATTTAAATGTAATATAGTTTCAATTCATTTTAATTTTAATAGCCACATGTGTCTAGTGGCTGTCATATTGGATGGTATAAGCATATACAGTCGGGTAACTTGTACCAGTTATGATTACATTTAGGTGTGACCAACAGAAAAACAACAACAAAATAACAGTGATTGAAAGAGGGTAAAATTATTATTATTTTTGTTTGTTTCACAAATAAGCCCAGAGGTAGGCACACTGATCTGGTGTGGTACATACACCACAGTGTGAGGGACTCTGTCTCTTTCTATGTTATTTTTTGCTGTTTGAGGCTTTCCTCCCAGGACCATTGTCCAAAATAACTGCTCCAGGCATCACATTCACATCCAGAAAGCAAGAAAGATGAAAGGGAAAGAAAAGGGCAGGCCTCCATCCCCTTGTCTTTAAGGATATCCCAAAACTTACACTTACCATTTCTGCTTACATCCCACTGGCCAGAACTTGGTCACATGTTGCACCTAGTTGTAAAATTGGGACCTAGGAAATGTAGTCTTTATTTGGGGCAGCCAGGTACCTAGGTAAAAATTGGGGATTTAATTAGCATAGAGGAAGAAGGAAATGGATATTGGGAAAACCAGTATTATCTGCCTTCCCCACTTTTCTATCAAGTTTATATTATGAACTTTTGCCTGTTAAGTATTCTTTTGCAACATTCTTTTCAGGTTGGAAATAATACCTATTTGTTTCTATAATTTGTTTAACGTGTCTTAAATTGTTGGGTATGTAGGTCATTGCCAATGTTTTGCTCTTATAAAAGTCTTCCAGGGATATCCTTGTACCTAAATTTTTATGCACAACCACTGCTATTTTCTCACATTTTAATCTTTTTTATTACTTTTTCTTCCATCCTTTTAGTAAAGGATCTCCTAGTTAAGATTCTTTGTGAATTCTGCTCTAAGAGCTGTTTTACTGAGCTCTTTTCAAAGCTACATGCCAAGAGATACTTGATGTGACTTTAACTGATTCTGAGATATCTGCTGTCTTCACACATTTTCTCTGCAGATAAAATGCTTCCAAGCAATTGAAAGAGGAATTTGGCAACACTCACATGGAAAGGAATTGTAATATTCCAAAGATATTAAGTCTAATTTTAACCTCAGACCAGTCATTTGAAGGCAGTTTTAAGGATGCATCCTGGGGCAGCCCTGGATTTTCTGGCATGTTTACATTGCAAGGCAGCAGCAAGAAGCAGGTTTCCTGTTACCTCCTAAGTGATATGTAGGGGAGTCCCTCAGAATGGCAGCCACTTTGGTATAGTACCAACCATTAGGGCATAGGAGGGATGTGTGGTGTGGTCTCTCTGAGGGAGTTTGCAATGATGTGACAAAAAAACTATGATTGTCATAATAGAAATTCTAAATGGGAAGATAGGGGACCAAGGTTAGGGAAAAGGCCATCCAAGTGGGATGGCTGTCTTCCTACTAGGAAGATAAAGCCTCAGTAGGTGGCTTGTTATTAGTTCAGTTGTTCTCAAATGTTGCTACCCAACTTAGGTTGGGTTCCTCAGAAGCGGATGCCAGGCAAGGATTCACATGAAATTGATACATTAGGAAGTATACCCAGGAACAAATGAAGATTAATAGGGAAATGAGGAAGTAAAAACAGGAAGGAAAGAATGATAAGAAAAATCCCATGGAGGGTAATGTTGGCTCAATCCATTGTGTCTTTCTAGAGACAGTGTAGAGTAAACCTTAGAATTTTCCCAGTCAGGGGACAATGTAACTAGAATTTACAATCCAGCACATGGGTGAATGTAAATTTCTAGATACCTCTGGTTCTTTTTATATAACTGCACAGCAGAGGCCTTGAGTCAAGGGACACATTCTTTGGCATTGTCCAATCAAAATTTCGTAATGATAGAAATGTTCTCTACCTATGCGGTCCGATATGGTAGCTGTTAAGCAATTGAAATGTAGCTAGTGCAATTGAGGAGATGACTTAATTTTTCTTTCATATGAAGTAGTTTAGATTTACGTTTTTCTCTTCCTCATGGCTGACCGCCACTACCTTCTTCGTGATGAACACTTAATTTTTCTATATTATATGTATAAATCAATTTATTCCAGTTACTTTCAAGTTTTGCTGGCCTGGGATCAGGCTTGTCTTTTGCAGATAACTGCTTATCTTTGCCTAATACTTTATATATTGATTTCATGGTTTAATTCTCAGGGTCACACTTATTTCTAGTATTTCTGATTTCCTAAGAAACAACTTCCCATAGCCTGAAGCAGTATCAGTAGCTACAAATTACCCAGAAGCTGTCAAGAAAGAAAATAATTATGAAATGACTAAATTGTCTTGTATCTTAAGGATCAGTTCAGGTACTCAATCAGATAATAGCATAAATAACCTAAATTTTAAAAACGTGCTCTTTCTCTTACCCGGTTTTGACAAATGACTACATGGGGTAGTATAGAGAAATCTAAAGTACTTTTTTCATAGATTCAGCTTAACAAAGGAAGGAGCATTGAAAGGTCTTTCATTAAAAAGAAATTTGTTGAACTCCTATGATGTGCCAGGCCTACTGGGCAGAAGCAGAGAACTAGGCAAAGTCTTTGTCCTAAGACAAAGCTGACATTTTGTGGTAAAAGAAACAGGTTGTGCTCATGAACAAATGAATAAGGTAATTTCAGAAAGTGCCATAAAGAAAATAAACAGGGTAATAGGGTAGATAATGACTAACATGCTTTAGCTAGAGGGTAAGAGAAGGCCTTTTTCAAGAACTGGTTTGGTACATCCGTGATGGGAAGGAACCAGCCACATGAATATTTGGGGTGAAGGATATTCCAAGAAGAGAGGAGGGCAAGTGCAAAGGCCCTGAGTACATTCAAAGAAGAGAAATAAGCTCGGTGTGGTTGGAGCACAATGAGTGAGATAAAGAATTGCTGGAAATAAAGTCAGAGAGAAAAGCAGGCGGCAAGATAAGTCCAATTTTTGATTTTTAAATTCCAAATGCAATGATAGGTTATTTAAGTAGAAGAATAATATGATTTTAGCTTTAAATATATTGTTCTAGTTGTCTGGGAAGAAGGTTATTGGCGAGGTAATCATAGAAAGTCATCAATCCCATGCCTTTTCTCAAGAAATTGTGAGGCATAAACTGTCTGAGACAGGTGTCAATACTAGAAAAACTTAGAGCCTGGAGGCTTGGGAACCTGGTCCTTACTCTTTAATTTACTGGCTGTGTAATCTTAGACAAACCATTATACCTTGCTCTGTTTCAGTTTCTTTACAAGGTTGTAAATTTGAAAGAAGAAAATTGGCATGAGCTTTGATGAAGTGTGCAGGGTCCATGCAAAACAAAGAGTCCTTATTCTTTAGAATCTCCAACAGCCTCATGTTCCTCCACAAACCCTCTTGCAAAGTTCTCTCCAGATTCTCTATAATTAATAAAGAATGCACTTTCTGCCCATCAATACATGAGTGTATTAATAAAATGTGGTATATGTATACCATGGAGTTCTACTCAGCCACAAAAACAATGGTGATATAATACCTCTTGTATTACCCTGGATAGAGCTGGAACCCATTCTACTAAGTGAAGTATCCCAAGAATGGAAAAATAAACATCACATGTACTCACCATCAAATTGGTTTTAACTGATCAACACTTACGTGCACATATAGTAGTAACATTCATTGGGTGTTGGGCAGATGGGAGGGGGAGGAGGGGATGGGCATATACACACCTAATGGGTGCAGTGAGCAC